>JAJQKJ010002832.1:0-63387 GCA_029574335.1 Rana kukunoris
TACAGAGTACACCTGTAAGAGGTCCCCAGGGCCCAGATGGCAACCCCTTTTTTTTATTTTATTTTTTTTGTTAATTTTTTTTTGTAAGAGGTTCGGAGGTCCCCAGGGGCCGAGATGGCAACTCCTTTTTTTTTCTTATTTTGTAATATTTTTTATTTTATTTTTTGTAAGAGGTCCGGAGGTCCCCAGGGGCCCAGATGGCAACCCCTTTTTTTATAATTTGTTTTGTATTTTTTTTATTTTATTTTATTTGTAAGAGGTCCGGAGGTCCCCAGAGCCCCGTATGGCAACCCCCCCTTTATATATATATATATATATATCTATATAATATATATATATATATCTATATAGATATATAGATATATATATATATAATAGATATATATACAGTATATATCTATATATATATATATATATATATCTATATATCTATATATCTATATATATATATATATATAAGATATATATATATATATATCTATCTATATATATATATATATATCATATATATATATATATATATTATATTTATATATTATATATATATTTTATTATAAATGGGCCCAGAGGTCCCCAGGGCCCCGGATGGCAACCCCCCCCTTTTAAAAATATTTTTTTTTATATATATATATTTTCGTTCTCTTTTTATTTATTTTTTATTTTTGTATATTCTTGGGTTGTGCAGTCCCGTGGACTCTCACGTATGTGTTTTCCTATTCTAGTGCTAGAATTATCGCTCTCGCTCTAATGCCGCGTACACACGACCGTTTTTCATGACGAGAAAAATTCAATTTTTTTTATTGGTCATTAAAAACGACCGTGTGCGCGGCATAACGATCGCGGCGTATGTAACCCGTGTACATCTGGCTCTGATACTAGCCAGTGCCTCGCCAGCCACCGACCTCAGCGCACGTCCCCGGCGTACAGCGTTGGGTCGGGCGCCGCAGCCGTTCCTCAACACAAAGTAACGTAGAAATAACAGTAAATAAACACATTTCTAATTAGATATCGCAATCCGCTCCACATTTCATCAACTCAATTCTGTATTTCGGCTAAATCCCCAAAACAAACACATCTGCTAATCTCGTCAACGGCGCCCTGTCATCCCTTCGCGAATCCTTCGCTGGTTCCGGACGCGGCGCGGTATTTATGTATTTGGTTAAGGAGTTGTAGGATAATAGTTTTGTTTCCATTGGACGGCGATGGCGGTTTATTGTATCAACATGCAAAGCTACATTTACTAAACAGGAGCGGGGCGGTGAGAACGGGGTGGGGGGGGGGAGGGGGAGGTTGGACGGAGACCAGAACACCGGAGGATTCGGAGGATACATTGTTGCGATTTGTGACACGGGATGTATAGGAAAGGAGGCAAGCTGCAGCTTTTTATCACCTTTTATTACGCCGATAAGCCGGACCTTGAATTGGGGCGTACGGAACACGGTGCTATAGTCAGCGCATCGCCCCTTATTAACGCGTTCCGATATCAGACACGCCGGACGCAAGATGTCTTATCAGCCTTGAGTGTAGCATTGCTCCGGGAGGGGGGGGGTGCCATTAAATTAAAATTAACAGTCACAGTGTGTACTTTTTTTTTTTTTAGCATTTTTTTTTAAGCTTTCACGTGGAAATGGCTCGCGCACGCGGGATGTTTGAAAAACGCCATCGCTGCTGTCAGGAAACACTTGCCTTTAGCCGCGTATTCTGAGTGGCGTTTATGCGTGTTTTTTTTTACGCATTGGCGATTTCGCATTAAAAACATTCCCGAAAATGGAAAAAACCTGCAGGCGTTCCTGACGTTTTTTTCCACAGCAGGAACGCCGTTCCCGTTAGCGGCCGCGTCCTGAGCCATGACTAAGCACTAAACTAATGTGAAACGCGTCGGCTGCTCCTTTTCCCGATTTTTGGGCTGTATCCTGTAATGCATTTCTATTGATTTTACCAATAAAGACAACTTTAGGCGTTTCTTTGGAGTGCGGCTGTCCATCCCGCATGCGCCGTTCCAAAGTCTGCAGAGCCCGTACACGATCGGCCATTTTCGGCCAGTGGTGTAATGGCGCCGCCTGGCGACATTTTTTAATGGAACGCAGTACCACTCGGGTCTTGGAGGCAGAGGATGGCATTGCTGGGTGGGGGGGGGGGGGAGGAGGAAATTACTGTGGGGGGTAGTTAAGGGGGCCAGAGGAGGACATTGCTGGAGGGGGGGGTAAAAGGGGCAGAGGAGGACATTGCTGGAGGGGGGTAAAAGGGGCAGAGGAGGACATTGCTGGGGGTAAAGCAAAGGGACCAGAGGAGGACATTACTGGGGAGATGGGTAAAGGGGGCAGAGGAAGACATTACTGTGGGTGGGGGGCAGGGGCGGAATGACAACTCATGGGGCCCCCAGGCAATAGAAGATTATGGGGCCCCCAGGCTTACAGATGGCCACCAAGCCAGGTGGCAGTGCAGAGGCGGGGCAGCTAAAATCTCGGGATTTTCACATCAAAAGCATGTCGGTTTTGGACATATCAGGGACAGATGTAAAAAAAACACAGATTTTACATACTGTCCCTGGTTTTAATGAGCCTGGCAACCCTGATGGGGCCCCCTAGTGGCATGGGGCCCCTGGCAGTGCCCGAGTTCCTCAATGGTCAGTCCGCCCCTGGTAGGGGGAGTTGAAGGGGCAGAGGAGGACATTACTGGGGGGGAAGCAAAGGTGCCAGAGGAGGACATTACTGGGGATAGGGGTAAAGGGGGCAGAGGATGACATTACTGTGGGTGGGGGGGGGTGAAGGGGGCAGGGGATGACATTACTGTGGGTGGGGGGTGAAGGGGGCAGAGTTGGACATTGCTGGGGGGGTGAAGGGGGCAGAGGAGGAGACGCACAGCGAGATCACCGTGATACCGAGGAGGAGACACAGGGGAAGCCGGCCAACCATCGATAAAGCACCGCCCGCCGACCAACGGAGGGGGGGGGGGGGCTGTGCACTGTTCCCCCCCCCCTTAGAAAAAATATACCACCGGCCGCCACTGATATACTGTGTGTACAGGTTTACCAACAAATGTCAAAGTTGCAAAATTGTGCTTAGGCATTAAGGGCCAGATCCACATACAATTGCCCCGGCGTAGAGTATCAGATATACACTACGCCGCCGTATTTTACCTGGCTCTAAGTCGAATCCAGGAAGATTCTCCAGGAAGATTCTCGCGGCGGAATTGAATTACGTGGGTAGGGGGCGTGAATCATTTAAATGAAGCGCGTCCCCGCGGCGATCGAACTGCGCATGCTCCGTTCAGAAATTTCCCGCCGCGCATTGCGCGAAATTACGTCGAAACTTCGTTTTTTTTTTTTTTTTTCTGTAGCGTAAATTACCTACATTCCTATTCACGGACGACTTACGCAAAAAAAAAAAATGAAATTTCGACGCGGGAACGACGGCCATACTTAACATGGCAAATCTAACTACAGACCGGATAATAGCAGCTTTAACTATACGCCGGAAAAAGCCGACTAGCGACAACGTAAGAGAATGCGACGGCCGTTCGTAACTTCGTGGATCGCCGTAAAAAAAAAGCTCATTTGCATACCCGACGCGGAAAACGACGCGAACTCCACCCAGCGGGCGCAGAAACGTTGCAGCTTAGATCCGAAGGCGTACGAAGACGCAAGCCTGTCGGATGGAAGCCCGAAGCCGCCGTATCATGGTTTGAGGATTCAAACTAATGATACGACGCGGGTAATTTGAAAGTACGCCGGCGTATCAGTAGATAGACCGGCGTACTGGCTCTGTGGATCTGGCCCCAAGATTTTGTTTACTGTTTTTACGCCCCAAAAAAATTCGGAACTTCTTGTGGGGCGACAGGCGTCCCGCGATTTTGTTTAGCACGTTTCGTCGGGGGACAATCGTGGAAAGACCACGCCCATTGAAAGTAATGGGAGTGGCAAACATGTTTTCCAGTAAATTTCCCCTAAGCAGCGCAATGAGTAAAATTCAGATTTTCCACAAATTTTCACTGGCAAAGAAATCTGTAATTTTAAATATAAAAAATACTCTTGGTTGCCCCTATGGCTGCATTCACCCCGTGAGTTTTCCCTTAAATGCGCACAAAATCATGCGTTTAGAAAAAACGCGTGTTGTTTTTGCAGCGCTATTCGTGGGTTAATGGCATCCCATAATACGGCAAGCAGGTGCGCAGTTTAAAAAATGTGCAAAGCTTAGCGCGCAAAAAGCTCCATGACGCGCTTTTTATACGTAGGGCAACTCAGTGAAATGAATGCGCCTAGCACGGAAACGCACAAAAACACATGTAAATGCGGAGCGCCTTTTTTTTGTTGCGTTCCTGAAACACTAGGCGCAAAGAGATACGAATGGGTTGTGGTGGGTGACAAGAGCGGCTGGATCTTTGTCAGGTCGGGCGGTCCCGCGCGGCGCGTCCCCCCCGTAGATGATGAATTCTAGGTTGCAGCCTCTGTGCGTTGGGGGGGAAGGGAAGCGAGCGCGCTGAACGTTATTAATCTACTTTTTCTGTGTTTGACTTCCCAGCAGGCCTCTCTGCGCTGACCGCCTGCAGCCAGCTTCACATGTCCCCCAAATCTTCACCACCCGGCCCCATAAATCAGGCGCCTCAGACTGGAAGCCGATACAGACTTTGCAACACGCTGGGTGAGATATGAAAGCGCGATTCTGCCAGACGTCCCGGAGTCCGCCCATTGCGTGATGAACGGTCATACCGCGGCGATACGTCCAGGAGGGGGACGCTCTTCAAACGTTTTCAACTTTAGCAAGAAGTGAAGATTCTGGGATTTGTTTTTAATAATTCTTAATTCATTTTACTGTTAATTAAATTTTATTAATTTTAATTAATTTAATTAATGAAGAATTCCAGGCATAGTATAGTATTATTTTATCTTTTCAATTTTGTTATGAGGGTTATTTTTTAAAGCTACTCCTCAGGCAAAAAAAAAGGAACCCTGGCTGCAGGACTACTGAACTCCGCCTTATGGACTACGGAACCCTGCCTGCAGGACTACGGAACCCTGCCTGCAGGACTACGGAACTCCGCCTTGTGGACTACGTAACCCTGCCTGCAGGACTACGGAACCCTGCCTGCAGGACTACGGAACTCCGCCTTGTGGACTACGGAACCCTGCCTGCAGGACTACGGAACTCCGCCTTGTGGACTACGTAACCCTGCCTGCAGGACTACGGAACCCTGCCTGCAGGACTACGGAACTCCGCCTTGTGGACTACGTAACCCTGCCTGCAGGACTACGGAACCCTGCCTGCAGGACTACGGAACTCCGCCTTGTGGACTACGGAACCCTGCCTGCAGGACTACGGAACTCCGCCTTGTGGACTACGGAACCCTGCCTGCAGGACTACAGGACCCTGCCTGCAGGACTACTGAACCCGTCCTGCAGGACTACGGAACTCCGCCTTGTGGACTACGGAACTCCGCCTTGTGGACTACGGAAACCTGCCTGCAGGACTACGGAACCCTGCCTGCAGGACTACGGGACTCTGCCTGGTGAACTACTGTATGAAACCCTGCCTGTAGGACTTTAGAACTCTGCCTGGTGGACTAGGAACCCTGCCTGCAGGACTACGGAACACTGCCTGGTGGACTACGGCACCCTGCCTGGTGGACTACAGAACCCTGTCTTCAGGACTACTGAACTCTGCCTGCTGGACTACAGAACCCTGCCTGCAGGACTATGGAACCCTGCCTGCAGGTGTACGGAACTCTGCCTGGTGAACTATGAAACCCTGCCTGTAGGACTTTAGAACTCTGCCTGGTGGACTACGGAACCCTGCCTGCAGGACTACGGCACCCTGCCTGGTGGACTACAGAACCCTGTCTTCAGGACTACTGAACTCTGCCTGCTGGACTACAGAACCCTGCCTGCAGGACTATGGAACCCTGCCTGCAGGTGTACGGAACTCTGCCTGGTGGACTACAGAACCCTGCCTGCAGGACTGCGGAACTCAGCCTGGTGGACCAACGGAACCCTGTCTGCAGGACTATGGAACGCTGCCTGGGGGACTATAGAACCCTGTCTGCAGGACTACGGAACTCTATCTGGTGGACTACAGATCCCTGTCTGTAGGACTTCGGAACTCTGCCTGGTGGACTACGGAACCATGCCTGCAGGACTATGGAACTCTGCCTGGTGGACTACAGAACCCTGCCTGCAGGACTATGGAACTGTGTCTGGTGGACTATGAAACTCTGCCTGGTGGACTACAGAACCCTGCCTGCAGGACTATGGAACTGTGCCTGGTGAACTACAGAAATTCCCCTATTCCCCACCCCTCTCTGTCCCACTCCACATTAGGGTTGCCACCTGTCCAGGATTCACCCGGACAGTTCAGGTTTTGATTCATGTGTCCAGGTTTCAGTCTGTCAGAAACCCGAACACAATATTCAGACAGGAATGTGGCTCAGGACAGATCCTGATAGGAGAGTGAGTGGGCACTATGTGCACAGCCTTACATTCTCTTTGGAGCACCCAAAGGTGTCCCAGGTCTGTTACAGTCCTATAGTGTATAATAAAAAATAAAATAACAATTTGTGCTGCACCTCTAAAGTGTTTGGGTTTGGCTTGAAGAAAAAAATGGCAACCCTACTCCACATACCTGAAATGTTTTTTTCCCCAGCTATATATAGATGTATACAGGGAAAGGGCTCTTGGGACATGTAGTTCTGGGGGGCTACATAAAAAAAACAAGACTTTACAGCAACTGTCCCTGAAAGAGTTTTATGAGTCTGGTGATGACATCACGAGGGGGGGGGGGTGTGTAATACAAGCCGACTCTCAGGACAGGAACAAGGCGAACAAAATCAAACCATGCTGGGCCACGCTCTATAGGGGACGAGGGATTGGGGGGAACATTTTGGGTAATGCTTGGAAACAGGGCCGCCATCAGGAATTATGGGGCCCCTTAGGGCATGGGCCCCCTGGAGCAGAGAACCGTGGGGTGCTGCCACCTGAAATTGAGAAGAGTGAGAAGAGGGGGGGTGCCGCTGCTAATTGAGAAGCAGGGGGGGGGGGGCCTTTACAAAAAAATATATATATATAAAAGAAAAATTATTTAAAAAAAGCCATCCGGGGGCCCTGGGGACCTCTGGGCCCTTTAATAAAAAGAAAAAAAAAAGAAAAGATATATATTAATTATTTATCTATTTTTATATAAAAAAAAAGGGGGGTTGCCATCTGGGCCCCTGGGGATCTCTGGACCCCTTACTAAAAATAATAATAAAAAATAAAAAAAGGCGGGGGGGGGGGGGGGTTGCCACCCGGGCCCCGGATGGCGGCCCGGCCTGGAAATAATCTTTAGGACACCCGATTAAATAAAGACCTTTTTTTTTTTTTTATTATTGATATGTTGCATTCCCTGGACCCAGTAAGATTCGCAGTCAGAGAATCTCAGTACAATCCAAGTAAGATTCCCACCCACCGCTCCCGTCTCTATGACAAGATACGCCCAACTTCTCCTTTCCTAAACAACAACAAAAAGCCGAAATCAGGAACATATGTTGGCACCGGGGGGGTGTTCGGCTGTTACACGCATGATCGCTTTCTCTCACTTTGGGGAATCATTAAAGATCTCATCTATATGACTGCTGTCAATTTTTGGAGAACATTGTTGCTTGGATTGGAAAATAAACACCCAAATCGCTGACTTCTTCAGAGACCTCCGAGTCCGGCTGACAATCAGACCTTTCCTAGATGGCGTGGGGGTTCAGCCCGCTTCTCTCCGCTCTCTCCGGGTTTACACTTGCTTCACATTGAGGCAGCAGCTTGAAGAAAGAAGAAATCCCAGAAGGGTAGAGGGTACAGACAGTGCTGCCTTTAAAAATCACGGGACCCCATAGAGTCTACGTGACAAGGCCCTCAAAATACTAAAATTAAAAAAAAAATCAATTATATTTTCCAATTTTTATATTTTTTTAATTATTTTTTTTACAATTAGAAAAATTATTTTTTACAATAACATTTTTTAAGGATTTTTTTTTCATTTACAGAAAAATTTACTGTGTCTGTGTTTTTTCCTTCAGCAGCTGAAAGTCGGTGAGAGGGATAGGGGAGAAACCAGCTTTTAGCTGCTGCAGAGTGAGACATAGACACAGCCCACTTCTCTCCACTTTCCCAGACTTTACACTTGCTGCACTTTGAGGCAGCAGCTTGTAGAAAAAATAAATCTCACAAGGGTAGAAGGTACAGGCAGTGCTACCTTTAAAAATCATGGGACCCCATACAGTCTACATGACAAGGCCCTCAAAATACTAAAATTACAAAAAAAAGGTAATTATATTTTCCAATTTTTCAATTTTTTTTTTACAATTCGATTTTTTTTTTTTTTACAATACATTTTTAAGGATTATTTTCATTTTCCTTTTTAGCAACAGTTTTTACAATGCAAGGAAGATTACAGAACGGTGTACTGTCTGTGTCTTTCCCTTCAGCAGTTGAAAGCTGGTGAGAGGGATAGGGGAGAAACCAGCTTTTGGCTGCTGGAGGGAGAGACATAGACACAGCCCACTTCTCTCTGCTCTCCCCCACTTTACACTTGCTTCACTTTGAGGCAGCAGCTTGAAGAATGAAGAAACCTCAGAAGGGTAGAGGGTACCTGATAAGGCCCTCAAAATACATTTAAAAAAAAAAAAGTATTTTTTCATTTTTCTTTTTACAACACTTTTTACAATGCAAGGAAAATTACAGAACACAGTACTGTGTCTGTGTCTTTCCCTCCAGCAGCTAAAAATTTGGTTAGAGGGATAGGGGAGAAACCAGCTTTTAGCTGCTGCAGAGTGAGACATAGACACAGCCCACTTCTCTCCGCTTTCCCCGACTTTACACTTGCTTCACTTTGAGGCAGCAGCTTGTAGAAAGAAGAAATCTCAGAAGGGTGGAGGGTACAGGCAGTGCTGCCTTTAAAAATCATGGGACCCCATACAGTCTACCTGACAATTCCCTCAAAATACAAAAAAAAAAAAAATTATATTTTCCAATTTTTCTATTTATTTTTATTTATTTTTTACAATTCGAAAAATATTTTTTTATTTTTACAACACTTTTTACAATGGGAGGAAAATTACAGAATGATGTATTGTGTCTGTGTCTTTCCCTTCAGCAGCTGAAAGACGGTGAGAGGGATAGGGGAGAAACCAGCTTTCAGCTGCTGGAGAGAGAGACATAGACACAACCCACTTCTCTCCCCCAACTCCCCCCCCCCCCACCCAGGTTTACACTTGCTTCACTTTAGGGCAGCAGCTTGAAGAAAGAAGAAATCTCAGAAGGGTAGAGGGTACAAGCACAGTGCTGCCTTTAAAAAGCCTGGGACCCCATACAGTCTACCTGACAAGGCCCTCAAAATACTAAAATTACATTTTTTTTTCAATTATATTTTCCAATTTTTCTATTTTTTTAATTATTTTTTTACAATTAGAAAAATTATTTTTTACAATAAAATTTTTTAAGGATTTTTTTTTCATTTACAGAAAAATTTACTGTGTCTGTGTTTTTACCTTCAGCAGCTGAAAGTCGGTGAGAGGGATAGGGGAGAAACCAGCTTTTAGCTGCTGCAGAGTGAGACATAGACACAGCCCACTTCTCTCCACTTTCCCAGACTTTACACTTGCTGCACTTTGAGGCAGCAGCTTGTAGAAAGAAGAAATCTCAGAAGGGTAGAAGGTACAGGCAGTGCTGCCTTTAAAAATCATGGGACCCCATACAGTCTACCTGACAATGCCTTCAAAATACTAAAAAAAATATATATTTTCCCATTTTTCTATTTATTTTTATTTATTTTTTACAATTCGAAAAATATTTTTTTATTTTTACAACACTTTTTACAATGGGAGGAAAATTACAGAAGTACTGTGTACTTTCCCTCCATCAGCTGAAAGCCGGTGAGAGGGAGAGGGGGAGAAACCAGCTTTCAGCTGCTGGAGGGAGAGACATAGGGCCAGATTCTCAGCGGCGCTACGACGGAGTATCTCAGATACCCCGTCGTATCGCCGTATTTTTTGCCTCGTATCTATGAGAGTGATTCCTAGAATCACTTTGGCATAGATACGGCTGAAGATCCGACAAGTGTAATACCATTACACTTGCGGATCGTAGTTGTAATGACAACTCCGGCCACTAGGTGGCCTTTACGTTGTTTTCTCATTTGCCTATGCAAATGAGGCTACTACGCCGATTCCCGATCGCTTTTACGCCGCCCCGTCGTCGCGTACGTCGTTTACTAACGCGTAAGGTTACCCCTGCTAATATGAGGGGTAACCTTACGCAGTACCGTCGGATGCCGTCGGGTGCCATGTTAAGTATGGCGTCGGGTCATCGTCGGCTTTTTCCGTCGCTTACGTCGTTTTACTAACTCGTTCGCGAATAGGGCATTGCGTAGTGTCGATCACGTCGTTTTGACGTCGGTTTCCACGGCGCTTTCCGACGTGAGCTGGAGCATGCGCACTGGGCTTTTTCCCCGGCCGGCGCATGCGCAGTTCGTTCGACGCGGGGCGCGCTTAATTTAAATACAAGCCGCCCCCTTTGAATTACGCGGGCTTCCGCCGGGCCATTTACACTACGCCTCCGCAAACTACGGAGCAAGTGCATGGAGAATACGGCACTTGCTCTGTTACGTTGCGGCGGCGTAGTGTAAATAGCTTACGCTACACCGGCGAATTTGTATGAGAATCTGGCCCATAGTGCATTGTTCTGTCTTCCTGTCCCTCCACAGCGATACCCCTGTTGTCCAGGCCCCCCTGTGTGCCCGGGCCCCCTACAGGAGCCCTGGTGGTACCTCCCTGCCAGCGGCCCTGGGTACAGGAACAGGAGAAAGGATGCAGAGAATCAGTATCAGTGTGACATGTCCAGATATAGGCTGATTGGCCAAAGAAATTGTTAGGTATACAGAAAATGATATCTGTAAGGTGGCAGGATGCCGGAGCTGGGATCAAGAAACCGGTAGATGTCTCCACAAAGAGGGTGGTCCCGGATAGTCCTGTGCTGGAAGGCAGTGAGATTCTGATTAGGAATTTAAATCCACAAAACAAATGGACGGAGAGGATGTGCAGAGGGTCCCTTTATGGGAGAAAGTGTTTTAATGAATGGTAAAAAGTGTGTTTTTATTGATTATAGGATGGACACACTAGAAGTAAAGAGCGAGAGTTGGAATAGTAGGGACTCCTTTGTGTCCCATTGGACTGCAGGCCCCCCCAAGATGGCCACTGGAGCCTAGGGTGACCACGTGTCCCAGATTGCCCGGGTACCTTTATTCCGGGACAATACAGTGTCCCGGAATGAAACTGACACAGCCACCCCCCCCCCCCTCCCCGGGCCGATCTGATGCCCCCAAAAAAAGGCAGCCACATCACCACTTTACTCACTGACAGTACTTGTCCTGGCCGGGAATGTCTGGAGAAGCACAATCCCCGCCCCCTGCTTGTGATTGGAGAAACCATTAATCCCGCCTCTTGTGTCCACTGCTGTGATTTGTTGGCGCACAAGCTGATTTTTGGGAAGAGGGTGTCCCTGAATGGTAATTTGGAAATGTGGTCACCCTCAGTGTTGGTGAGTCCATAGAGGGCGCAGAAGCACACCGCCCCCCTCTCGCTCCCGTGAATACAATACATAGATTCATGCATTGCACGAATCTGTGTATTGTTGCTGCCGCCCACTATTCAGATGGCCGGTCCCCTGGTGAGCGCCAGCCATCTGAATAACGGCAGCTGGTTGTCTTTGGAAGTGCCTATCAGAGCCAGTGGCGACAATTAAAGGGCACAGTGGCAACAATTGATGTGGGCACAGTGGTGACAATTAAAGGGCACAGTGGCGACAATTGATGTGGGCACAGTGGTAACAATTGATGTGGGCACAGTGGTAACAATTGATGTGGGCACAGTGGTAACAATTGATGGCATGGCACAGTGGCTGCTTTGATGGCACAGTGGGGACAATTGATGGGCACAGTGGTGAAAATTGATGGCACAGTGGCTGCGTTTGATGGCATTGCACAGTGGCTGCGTTTGATGGCGCAGTGGCTGCGTTTGGCATGGCACAGTGACGACAATTGATGGCACAGTGGCTGCGTTTGATGGCATGGCACAGTGGTGACAATTAATGGGCACATTGGCGACAATTGATGGCACAGTGGCTGTGTTTGATGGCATGGCACAGTGGTGACAATTGATGGGCACAGTGGCGAAAAATTATGGCACAGTGGCTGCGTTGCATGGCACAGTGGCTGCATTTGAAGGCATGGCACAGTGGCGACAATTGATGGCGCAGTGGCTGCGTTTGGCATGGCACAGTGGTGACAATTGATGGCACAGTGGTGACAATTGATGGCACAGTGGCTGCGTTTGATGGCATGGCACAGTGGTGACAATTAATGGGCACATTGGCGACAATTGATGGCACAGTGGCTGTGTTTGATGGCATGGCACAGTGGTGACAATTGATGGGCACAGTGGCGATAAATTATGGCACAGTGGCTGCATTTGAAGGCATGGCACAGTGGCGACAATTGATGGCACAGTGGCTGCATTTGAAGGCATGGCACAGTGGTGACAATTAATGGGCACATTGGCGACAATTGATGGCACAGTGGCTGCGTTTGATGGCATGGCACAGTGGTGACAATTGATGGGCGCAGTGGTGATAAATTATGGCACAGTGGCTGCGTTGCATGGCACAGTGGCTGCATTTGAAGCCATGGCACAGTGACGACAATTGATGGCACAGTGGCTGCATTTGAAGGCATGGCACAGTGGCGACAATTGATGGCACAGTGGCTGCATTTGATGGGCACAGTGGCTGCATTTGATGGGCACAGTGAGGCTGCAATTGTTTTTTTGGGGAGTTTTTTTTGTTTGTTTGCGTCCCCCAAAAACTTGAGCACCAGCCGCCACTGGTCACCCTTCCGGAGCATTCAAATATGGTCAATTTACTCTCACCCCTTACCTCTAGTAATGGTCATAAAGAAAAAACCAAGACACATTGGCAGCAAGGATGGATAAGATCACATGACCCCTATGCCCACCCATAAGTACCACCGTGTGTGAAGCCCATGTCTTCGCTCCTTGGGAAGAGTAGCCTGGCACCCAGAAAGGGCACATAAGGACAAGAACACTACAGACATTTTGCTTGGTGACAGATCCTCTTGAAGCTGTAGCGAGGCCGATGTCTTTGGATCTTTCCACCCATCCCACCCGTCATCTTCCAACAGTAATCTTTGGCTGCGGAACAATGGGGTGCCCGCCAGCTGCAATTTGCTACAGAAACATTCAGTGACATTTAGAGAAAACCTCAGGCTCGGTTCACCGGCCGACGCTTCTCCTGCTTTCAATCCGCTCTCACACAGACATGCGAGCGCGCTCTGATTTTAGGTTTTAATAACCAGGAGAAACTGTAACTTGGCTCCGGCTTGCTTATCTTGGCTGCTTCGGCCCATGCAGTAGACAGGCGGTCGGGGCTAATTACATTAAATGGTGAGAACATTTTTTGACCCCCGCAGCCTGCGATTGGTCCGATGGGCTCGGAGCACAGAATTGGAATTGTAGGGTTTTTTGATATCCCGGGTTTTTAGTGAAAGATTCATTTCCCCCTGGCCAGAAATTATTAAAGCTGGGGGGCTGCCAACATGTCAGCATTGTCATTTTCCTTAATTACCTTGTATAGTCCCAACAGGACGTTTACCATTTTCGGGTTACATTGATACATCCAAGAGCAGCAGAACTGGATCCGTCTCTGGGGGGGTCACCAGGAGCCTGCTGCAGTCACACCTCCCACGCTCCCACCATACCCCCAGTTAAGCACATCACAAAGAATTAATGCAGAAAAAAATGATTGGTTAAAGTGAAAGGAAACCTTTAAATCTAAAATGTTTGCACATGTAGGCAGGTGCCAACTCTATTATTTGTGCCTCTGCCATTTGGTCTGTGGAGTGCCCCCTAGCTGGGATACTGAAGCGGGAGAAGAAGAGATTGGTCAAGGAACAGGCAGTGGTGCATCTGCCGTTTGGCCTGTGGAGCGCCCCCTAGCTGGGATACTGAAGCGAGAGGGGGTTGGCCCAGAGAAGAGGAAGAGATTGGTCATGAGACAGGCTGTGGTAGTGCACCGTGCATCTGCCATTTGGCCTGTGGAGGGCCCCCTAGCTGGGATACTGAAGCGAGAGGAGGTTTGTTCTGAGAAGAGGAGGAGATCGGTCATGGAAAAAGCTGTGGTGCATCTGCCATTTGGCCTGTGGAGCGCCCCCTAGCTGGGATACTGAAGCGAGAGGGAGTTGGCCCAGAGAAGAAGAGATTGGTCATGTGACAAGCTGGGGTGCGTCTGCCATTTGGCTTGTGGAGTGCCCCGCTAGCTGGTATATTGCAGTGGGAAGAGGTTGGTCCAGAGAAGAGAAAGAGATTGGTCATGGGAAAGGCTGTGATGCATCTGCCATTTGGCCTGTGGAGCGCCCCCTAGCTGGGATATTGCAGTGGGAAGGTGCTGATCCAAAGAAGAGGAAGAGATTAGCCATGGGACAGTGTGACTCATCTGCCATTTGGCCTGTGGAGCGCCCCCTAGCTGGGATACTGCAGTGGGAGGGGATTGGTTCAGAGAAGAGGAAGAGATTGACCATGGGACAGGATGTGACTCATCTGCCATTTGGCCTGTGGAGCGCCCCCTACCTAGGATACTGAAGTAAGAAGAGGTTGGTCCAGAGAAGAGGAAGAGATTGGTCATGTGACAGGCTGTGACTCATCTGCCATTTGGCCTGTGGAGCGCCCCCTAGCTGGGATACTGAATCAGGAAGGGGTGGGCTAAGAGAGGAGGAAAAGATTGGTCATGGGAAAGGCTGTGACTCATCTGCCATTTGGCCTGTGGAGCTGGGATAATAAAGTAGGAAGGGGTTGGTCCAGGGGAGAGGAAGAATATGCCGAAATACCGAATCGAAGAGTGTAGAACGGCAGAATTTTTCTCATGTACAAACATAAAAATGTACACAAGTGGGAGTACTTTTATGTGAATAAGCCCTTAAATATAATAACATTTTTATTTATTTTTTATTTATTTTACGTGTTTCATTTTTCTCAGAAGGAAATCTCCGGGTCCGACTCCCAAACAAAAGAAATGTGAGAATGGCGGCAATGGATGCCGAGTCTCTTGCCTATGAGGTGCCACCAATAACAATGCAAATGAATCCGGAATTCCGGAATACTCGGAATGGGTGGAATGAAGTAACCCCCGGGATGGAAACTTCCATCAGAATAATTATCTTCTGCCCCCCCCCAACAATAAACAAATCCTCCCAGGCATGAATATTTATGTCATTAGCGGTCAGCCTTTGTTGAGACGACATCCATTACTTCTGGGTGAATGTGTTCAATGAAACGCGACCCCTTCTTTATTATTGGTCCAATCAAAATTCCTCCAACTAATAATAATTAAGAGAATCCCTCAAATAAAAACAACGTATCGGCAATCAGTGATCTCTCTGAAGAGCTGCTCCCTATTTACATTTTTTGGGCATTCTGCGTGTGAATGGGATGTTGAGGAAAGTTGTGTTTTACCTTCAGAAGAAATAGAAGTCTGTCTGTGAAATGAATCTACACTATATTACCAAAAGTATTGGGACACCTGCCTTTTACACAAACTTTAATGGCATCCCAGTCTCTTTAGGTAACTCATAGTACTCTGGGAATCCTTTGTCATATATTATGTTTATTTAAAAACAAAGATATACTGTGGCCAGATGACAAGTGCACCCCGTTGAAGTCAGGGGTGCACCACAAGGTAGTGAACCCTATAGCAGACTGCTGCGGATGGACCACCGCGTGGATATGGAGGAGAGGTTCGCTGGGGCACAAACAGGGATTCTACAGGAAGCTTGAGCCCAAGATTCCCCAGGGCGCAGAGTCTAAAATCCAGCTGGTATTCACCAGAGCCTCTAGTGGTGAGGATGGCCTTTGCTGCAACTGGATCCAGGTCGTCACCCCTGGAGTCCCCTAGGTCACGCTCCATAGGGAGAGAGGGGAAGCAGCCACTCAGGACAAAAGAGATAGTGAAGGGTAAGCCGAGGTCGGGGCAACAAGCAGACGAGGATAACCAAGGGACGGGCCAAGGGTCAGGGTCACAGGCAAAACAGGAGTAGTTGGAGACAAGCCAAAGTCGGTACACAGAGATAACGTAGCACACGGCAAGCAGTTACACAATACTAACAAACAACGTTGATCAGCAAAGCAGACTTGCAGTGCAGTGATTAATATAGAGTTCCTGGGATGGCCTGGGGTGGAGCCATACAGGGAGGAGCAAGATAACAGAGTCTGGCCTCTAATGAACACATGGAGAGAAAGGTAAGTTGCCAGACATTATTGAATATCCATGACATATACACTAGATCAGTGATGGCGAACCTCGGCACCCCAGATGTTTTGGAACTACATTTCCCATGATGCTCATGCACTCTGTAGTGCAGTAGAGCATCATGGGAAATGTAGTTCCAAAACATCTGGGGTGCCAAGGTTCGCCATCACTGCACTAGATTATCATCAGTATTGGGACACCTGTCTTTACACACACATGAACTTTACTGGCGTCCCAGTCTCTTTAGGTAACTCATAGTACTCTGGGAATCCTTTATCATATATTATGTTTATTTAAAAAGAAACATATACACTATATTTTCATCATTATTGGAACGCCTGCCTTTACACGCACATGAACTTTAATGGCATCCCAGTCTTAGTTCTTAGGGTTCAATATTGAGTTGGCCCCGCCCTTTGCAGCTATAACAGCTTCTCTCTTCTGGGAAGGCCGTCCACAAGGTTTAGGAAAAGAAAATGCCGCGCCAGGTGAGTGATGGAACCAGGTAAGCTGGGGAATGGAGTCTTCCCAAGGGTTCTAGTAGGGTGACCACGTGTTCCAGGGTTTGCCCAGGACAGTCCCGCATTTTGCAGGTCTGTCCCGGGCACATTCATTCCAGGACAATACAGTGTCTCGAAATGAAACTCACACAGCCACCCCCCCGGGCCAATCTGATGCCCCAAAAAAGGCCGCCACATCACCGCTTTACTCACTGACAGTACTTGTCCTGGCCGGGAATGCCTGGAGGAGCACAATCCCCGCCCCCTGTCTGTGATTGGAGAAATCATAAATCCCGCCTCTTGTGTCCAAGGGAGGGTAGTGAATGGTAGTTTGGAAATGTGGTCACCCTAGGTTCTAGCCTCAGCCTGTTTGGACAAAAAAGGTTTAGGAGGGAGTCTATGGGAATGTCTGACCATTCTTCCAAAATAGCAATTGTGAGGTCAGACACTGATGTCCTGGCTCGTAGTCTCTACTCAAATTCATCCCAAAGGTGTTCTATCAGGTTGAGGTCAGGACTCTGTGCAGACCAGTCCACCCCATACTCACTCATCCATGTCTTTATGGAACTTTCCTTTGTGCACCGGTCCAAATCATTTGGTGGAGGGGGATTATGGTGTGGGGGGTTGCTTTTCAGGGGTGGGGCTTGGCCCCTTAGTTCCAGTGAAGGGAACTCTTAAGGCAACAGCATACCAAGACATTTTGGACAATTTCATGCTCCCAACTTTGTGGGAACGGTTTGGGGACGGCCCCTTCCTGTTCCAACATGACTGCCCACCAAATCAAGGTCCATAAAGACATTGATGAGCGAGTTTTGGGTGGAGGAACTTGTCTGGCCTGCACAGAGTCCTGACCTTAACCCAGTAGAATTGTGCTTAGGCATTTAGACTTGTTTTTTCTCCTTAGGCGTAAAGAGGTTAAACAAAAAATAGTTACAGCAGTGAAAGGGTTAAAGAGAATTCCTCATCTCTACTTATCATCTATGGGACATTTGCCGTGTAGTCACGGTGTCACCTGCACAACATTTGTAGTAAACAGAATTCTTTGTGTATGGGAGGATAATAAGAGATCCCGGCCTTTTGTCTGTTTTGGAAAGTTGCTTTAATCTATTTTTGTGTGTGTGTTTAATAAAGTGAATGAGACAGAGACCTTGTTTACTCCGTTTTATCTCCTGAACCGTGAAAGACTCAAAGACGTGGGGATGTGGTGACAACTGAGAACACGTGCCGAGGATTATATCCCATCCCGCTTATCAGCGCGGCACAACTCCGCCCTCCCGGCAACAGCAAAAGACTCTGGAAACGCAGGTGTCCCAATACTTTTGGGGTGGGTGGCGCACACTGCGCTGCATTGACATGGGGTGGCGCACACTGCGGTGCATTGACATGGGGTGGCGTACATTGCGGGGCATTGACATGGGGTGGGGGTACACTGTGGGGCATTGACATGGGGTGGCGTACATTGCGGGGCATTGACATGGGGTGGCGTATATTGCGGGGCATTGACAATGGGGTGGCGTACATTGTGGGGCATTAACATGGGGTGGCTTACATTGCGGGGCATTGACATGGGTTGGCGTACATTGCGGGTCATTGACATGGGGTGGCGTACATTGTGGGGCATTGACATGGGTTGGCGTACATTGCGGGTCATTGACATGGGGTGGCGTACATTGTGGGGCATTGACATGGGGTGGCGTACACTGCGGGGCATTGACATGGGGTGGTGTACACTGCGGGGCATTGACATGGGGTGGCGTACATTGCGGGGCATTGACATAGGGTGGCGTACACTGCGGTGCAATGACATGGGGTGTCATACACTGCGGGGCATTGACATGGGGTGGTGTACATTGCGGGTCATTGACATGGGGTGGCGTACATTGTGGGGCATTGACATGGGGTGGCGTACATTGTGGGGCATTGACATGGGGTGGTGTACATTGCTGGGCATTGACATGGGGTGGCGTACATTGCGGGGCATTGACATGGGGTGGCGTATATTACGGGGCATTGACATGGGGTGGTGTACACTGCGGGGCATTGACATGGGGTGGCGTACACTGCGGTGCATTGACATGGGGTGGCGTACACTGCGGGGCATTGACATGGGGTGGCGTACATTGCGAGGCATTGACATGGGGTGGCGTACATTGTGGGGCATTGAAATGGTGTGGCGTACATTGCGGGGCATTGACATGGGGTGGCGTACATTGCGGGGCATTGACATGGGGCGGCGTACATTGTGCGGCATTTAAATGGTGTGGCGTACATTGCGGGGCATTGACATGGGGTGGCGTACATTGCGGGGCATTGACATGGGGTGGCGTACATTGCGGGGCATTGACATGGGGTGGCGTACATTGCGAGGCATTGACATGGGGTGGCGTACATTGCGGGGCATTGACATGGGGTGGTGTACATTGCGGGGCATTGACATGGGGTGACGTACATTGCGGGGCATTGACATGGGGTGGCGTACACTGCGGTGCAATGACATGGGGTGGCGTACACTGCGGGGCATTGACATGGGGTGGCGTACACTGCGGTGCAATGACATGGGGTGTCATACACTGCGGGGCATTGACATGGGTTGACGTACATTGCGGGGCATTGACATGGGGTGGCGTACATTGCGGGGCATTGACATGGGGTGACGTACATTGCGGGGCATTGACATGGGGTGGCGTACACTGCGGTGCAATGACATGGGGTGGCGTACACTGCGGGGCATTGACATGGGGTGGCGTACATTGCGGGGCATTGACATGGGTTGGCGTACATTGCGGGGCATTGACATGGGGTGGCGTACATTGCGGGGCATTGACATGGGGCGGCGTACATTGTGGGGCATTTAAATGGTGTGGCGTACATTGCGGGGCATTGACATGGGGTGGCGTACATTGCGGGGCATTGACATGGGGTGGCGTACATTGCGGGGCATTGACATGGGGTGGTGTACATTGCGGGGCATTGACATGGGGTGACGTACATTGCGGGGCATTGACATGGGGTGGCGTACACTGCGGTGCAATGACATGGGGTGGCGTACACTGCGGGGCATTGACATGGGGTGGCGTACACTGCGGTGCAATGACATGGGGTGTCATACACTGCGGGGCATTGACATGGGTTGACGTACATTGCGGGGCATTGACATGGGGTGGCGTACATTGCGGGGCATTGACATGGGGTGACGTACATTGCGGGGCATTGACATGGGGTGGCGTACACTGCGGTGCAATGACATGGGGTGGCGTACACTGCGGGGCATTGACATGGGGTGGCGTACATTGCGGGGCATTGACATGGGTTGGCGTACATTGCGGGGCATTGACATGGGGTGGCGTACATTGCGGGGCATTGACATGGGGTGGCGTTTATTGCGTTGTATAGATTTGCAGACTTCTGATTGGCTCTGCTGTTCACATCCATTACTCTTCATATTAAACAAGCTGAAGATTTCACTTTCCCGTCTTCTCTATGCTGCAGCGTGAAATTCTAATCCGCCCCCCGGGACGATCGTACCTCTCCAGGTGAATGCGGAGGAGGGGGGAGGGGGGGGGGGGCTGAGGGGAAATTCCTTTTGCGAGAAGATGGTGAGATGCCAGGGGGTGCATGAGACGAGTCACGTACAGATAAGTCCCCGTGCCAAGGCCAAATTCATCTCCAATTTATACCCTTCAATCTCCAAATACAAAAAGACAACACAAGGCAAGAAGGATCCAGAGAGACGCCAATAGTACCGGATTCTAATACCGACCCCGACACTAACCCCCGACACTGACCTAGATCTAGTATTATTTTTAATTATTATTATTTTTTTAATTATTATTATAATTATTATTATATATTTTTTTTTATTATTATTATTTTATTATTATTTTTATATATATATATATATATATATATATACAGAACAGACCAAAAGTTTGGACACACCTTCTCATTCAAAGAGTTTTCTTTATTTTCATGACTATGAAAATTGTAGAGTCACACTGGAGGCATCAAAACTATGAAGTAACACATGTGGAATTACATACATAACAAAAAAGTGTGACACAACTGAAAATATGTCATATTCTCGGTCCTTTTGCTCTGATGACTGCTTTGCACACTCTCGGCATTCTCTTGTCACCTGAAATGCTCTTCCAACAGTCTTGAAGGAGTTCCCAGAGATGCTCGGCACTTGTTGGCCCTTTTGCCTTCACTCTGCGGTCCGGCTCACCCCAAACCATCTGGATTGGGTTCAGGTCCGGTGACTGTGGAGGCCAGGTCATCTGGCGCAGCCCCCCCATCACTCTCCTTCTTGGTCAAATAGCCCTTCCCCCACCTGGAGGTGTGTTTGGGGATATTGTCCTGTTGAAAAATAAATGATGGTCCAACTAAACGCAAACCGGATGGAATAGCATGCCGCTGCAAGATGCTGTGGTCGCCATGCTGGTTCAGTATAAATCCCCAACAGTGTCACCAGCAAAGCACCCCCACACCATCACACCTCCTCCGCCATGCTTCACAGTGGGAACCAGGCATGTAGAGTCCATCCGTTCACCTTTTCTGCGTCGCACAAAGACACGGTGGTTGGAACCGAAGATCTCAAGTTTGGACTCATCAGACCAAAGCACAGATTTCCACTGGTCTAATGTCCATCCCTTGTGTTCTTTAGCCCAAACAAGTCTCTTCTGCTTGTTGCCTTTCTTTAGCAGTGGTTTCCTAGCAGATATTCTACCATGAAGGCAGGGGCGGACTGACAACTCATGGGGCCCCCGGGCAATAGAAGAATATGGGGCCCCCAGGCTTACAGATGGCCACCAAGCCAGGTGGCAGTACAGAGGCAGGGCAGCTAAAATCTTGGGATTTTTACATCAAAAGCATGAAGGTTTTGGACATAACAGGGAGAGATGTAAAAAAAACACAGATTTTTACATAGTGTCTCTGCTTTTACTGAGGCTGGCAACCCTGATGGGGCCCCCTAGTGGCATGGGGCCCTCGGGCAGTGCCCGAGTTCCTCAATGGTCAGTCCGCCCCTGCATGAAGGCCGGATTCACACCGGAGTCTCCTCTTATCAGTTCTTCTAGAGATGTGTCTGCTGCAAAAGGACCTAGAATATGACAGATTTTCAGTTGTGTCACACTTTTTTCTTATGTATATAATTCCACATGTGTTACTTCATAGTTTTGATGCCTTCAGTGCGACTCTACAATTTTCATAGTCATGAAAATAAAGAAAACTCTTTGAATGAGAAGGTGTGTCCAAACTTTTGGTCTGTACTGTATATATATATATATATACATATATTATTTAGTATTGTTATTTTTTTATTATTATTATTTTATTATTATTATTATTTAATTATTTTCTTTATATCGTTATTATTTTATTATTTTTATATATATGTATATATTACCGTGCCCTCATTGAAGCCTCCCTCGTCATCATTGCAGCCTTACTGTGCCCTTATTGCAGCCTCGCTGTGTCAAGGAGCTGAGTGTGAAAAGTTTGGCCACGCTATGACAAAAGTCCTGCCCTCCTCCTAGACCGGCTCCTGTGATAGACAGAACACTGCGTCTATCACAAAAGCTTCTCTAGGAGGAGGGCGGGACTTTTATCACAACGCAGCCAAACTTTTCACACACAGTGGCCACAGCATAGATAAAAGCAGTCCCAGGGCAGGCAGCCTACCGGGAAATGTCCCGGTATCCCGGTAGGCCAGTCCGGCCCCAAACACGGTGGATCATTTTTGAAGCGAAGCAAACACAACGTGTGACCAGGACTGTAAGGCCTTGTACACACGATGGGATTTATCCGCTGTAAACGGTCCCCGGACCGTTTACAGCGCATATTTATGCCGGGATGTTTTGATCCGATGGCTGTACACACCATCGGATCAAATTCCCCGCCGGCGGACAGCGCGGTGACGCGGTGGTGACGGCGCCACGTCACCGCACCAGGAAGTAGACACTTCCGCGCGCATGCGTCGGATCCATTCACAGGATACGACGCATGTGCGGGCAGATATGTCCGCTGGTTTGCCGTACTAACCAGCGGCCACCAGAATATCGGCAGCTGGTTGGCTGTGTGGAAGTGCCTATCAGAGCCAGCCAGAGGATGACTGAAAGGTAAGTGCCGGGCGGAGGAGGGGCGGTTTACAGGGCACAGCGGCGACAATGGACACAGTGGCATCACTGGGCACAGTGGCGACAATGGGCACTGTGGCGACAATGGGCACAGTGGCGACAATTAAAGGGCACAGTGGTATTAATTGGCACAGTGGTGACAATTAAAGGGCGCAGTGACAGTTGATGAGCACAGTGGCTGCGTTTGATGGCATGGCACATTGGCTGTGTTTGATGGCATGGCACAGTGACTCCGTTTTATGGCATGGCACAGTGGTGACAATTGATAGCACAGTGGCTGTGTTTGATGGCATGGCACAGTGGTGACAATTGATGGCACAGTGGCTGTGTTTAATGGCATGGCACAGTGGTGACAATTGATGGCACAGTGGCTGCGTTTGATGGCATGGCACAGTGGTGACAATTGATGGCACAGTGGCTGTGGTTGATGGCATGGCACAGTGGTGATAATTGATGGCACAGTGGCTGTGGTTGATGGCATGGCACAGAGACTGCATTTTATGGCATGGCACAGTGGTGACAATTGATGGCACAGTGACTGTGTTTGATGGCATGGCACAGTGGTGACAATTGATGGCACAGTGGCTGTGGTTGATGGCATGGCACAGAGACTGCATTTTATGGCATGGCACAGTGGTGACAATTGATGGCACAGTGGCTGCGTTTGATGGCACAGTGGTGACAATTGATGGCACAGTGCCTGCGTTTGATAGCATGGCACAGTGGTGACAATTGATGGCACAGTGGCTGCATTTTATGGGCCCAGTGGCTGCATTTGATGGGCACAATGGCTGCATTTGATGGGCACAGTGAGGCTGCATTTTTTTTTTTCGTTTGCGCCCCCCAAAAATTTTGAGCACCAGTCGCCACTGAACAAAAGCATAGCACTTACAAGGATTACACTTCTCCCCCCCGACGCGGTGTGGCCATTAGCCTACTAGGAAGTGACAAGTCTTCTTCAGTGACACCTACTGGTTGCACAGATGTGTTCCAGCTTACCTATCACACTCGGTTGTTTCCCCGGTACCATTAACGTCAACAACCCGAGAGCCGGGCCTGCTGTGAGGTGAAGCGGATCTGGCTCAGATGTGAACCAGCATGACCTGTCCGCATCTGGCAGAGACGAGACGTGAGTTTGACTGGTGGCCAATGAAGGCTTTCACTCCAGCTTGGAGTTCCATGCATGACCTAGCAAAGTAAAGGCTTGGCACTGCTCTACGGTAATATAGTAACCCGAGAAGCTGACTGTGTAAGGAGGAATATGTCTGCAAGTCATCAGGGCGATAACAACATCATTGCATATGGATCGTTGGGTGTTTCCAGGGAACGAGGCTATGGCTAGATGACCATCCCTGGCACAGCGGCTGATACGTATAATTAAGTTACTCTATGAGTACTGTCAGCGCCAGGGGTTCACAAGGCCGTAAGCAGATTTTGTATACCAGTGGTAACGAGTATATTAACTTACGAACAATATCCAACACCTTGTGTAAACAATTTCGATTTTCCAAAAAGAGTCTGTCAGTCAAACCTCAACATTTGGGTATTTAAATAGACACAGGAGACATAATCTACCTACATAGTGTCTCGGATTTTCATCTTGGCTTTGGCTTTGCATGGTTTGATGGCCTAGGTGGTGCTAGTCGTACTGTTCCCTTGACCATTGGGTTTGATTTCCACTTGTTAAAAGAATAAAGGGGTAAATAAAAAGTTGTTCTTACCCACCCTTAAGGAGTTCCCTACGTGGCTTTTTTTCTGTGATTAATGGACGTCCTTGGTCAAGGTCATGTTGGTGCTCGTGTTTTATCATAATACCTCGAATACCTGGAGGGTAGAAGATTGTGTCTTACTGTATAAGCAAAAATTAAGGAGGCCATATAATCAGGTAATAAGGGTGGCACCATTGTCTGTTCTCCCATAGAAGTGGATGAGGATACCTTTTCTATGATTTGATCAAAGATTAAGGAGGCCGTATAATCAGGTAGGGAGGGTGGCACCGTTGGCTGTTCTCACATAGGGGTGGTTGAGGATACCTTTTCTATGATTTGATCAAAGATTAAGGAGGCCGTATAATCAGGTAAGGAGAGTGGCACCGTTGGCTGTTCTCACATAGGGGTGGTTGAGGATACCTTCTCTATGATATGATCAAAGATTAAGGAGGCCGTATAATCAGGTAGGGAGGGTGGCACCGTTGGCTGTTCTCACATAGGGGTGGTTGAGGATACCTTTTCTATGATTTGATCAAAGATTAAGGAGGCCGTATAATCAGGTAAGGAGGGTGGCACCGTTGGCTGTTCTCACATAGGGGTGGTTGAGGATACCATCTCTATGATATGATCAAAGATTAAGGAGGCCGTATAGTTAGGTGGAGAAGGTGGCATGCTTGGCTGTTCTCCCAATAGGGGTGGTTGAACATATCCCCTCTGTGGAAATGAAGTGAAGAGGAAGTGTTATTGGAAAGGGTGGCATCATTGGTGGTTCTCCCAATATGGGTGGTTGAGTATATCTCCTCTGGGTGTCACCATAGATAAAGGTTTGTTCTTACCCACCCTTAAGGAGTTCCCTGCGTGGCTTTTTTTCTGTGATTAATGGATGTCCTTGGTCAAGGTCATGTTGGTGCTCATTTCTTATCACAATACCTAGAATACCTGGAGGGTAGAAGATTGTGTCTTACTGTATAAGCAAAAATTAAGGAGGCCATATAATCAGGTAAGGAGGGTGGCACCGTTGGCTGTTCTCCCATAGGGGTGCTTGAGGATACCTTCTCTATGGCAGTGTTTCCCAACTCCAGTCCTCAAGGCACACCAACAGGTCATGTTTTCAGGATTTCCCTCAATTGAAACAGCTGTGGTAATTACTAAGGCAGTGAAACTAATCGAATCACCTGTGCAAAATAATTGAAATCCTGAAAACATGACCTGTTGGTGTGCCTTGAGGACTGGAGTTGGGAAACACTGCTCTATGGTACGATCAAAGATTAAGGAGGCCAGATAATCAGGTAATAAGGGTGGCACCGTTGTCTGTTCTCCCATAGAAGTGGATGAGGATACCTTTTCTATGATTTGATTAAAGATTAAGGAGGCCATATAATCAGATAAGGAGGGTGGCACCGTTGGCTGTTCTCCCATAGGGGTGGTTGAGGATACCTTCTCTATGATATGATCAAAGATTAAGGAGGCCGTATAGTTAGGTGGAGAAGGTGGCATGCTTGGCTGTTCTCCCAATAGGGGTGGTTGAACATATCCGCTCTGTGAAAATGAAGTGAAGAGGAAGTGTTATTGGAAAGGGTGGCATCATTGGTGGTTCTCCCAATATGGGTGGTTGAGTATATCTCCTCTGGGTGTCACCATAGATAAAGGTTTGTTCTTACCCACCCTTAAGGAGTTCCCTACGTGGCTTTTTTTCTGTGATTAATGGACGTCCTTGGTCAAGGTCATGTTGGTGCTCGTGTTTTATCATAATACCTAGAATACCTGGAGGGTAGAAGATTGTGTCTTACTGTATAAGCAAAAATTAAGGAGGCCATATAATCAGGTAAGGAGGGTGGCACTGTTGGCTGTTCTCCCATAGGGGTGCTTGAGGATACCTTCTCTATGATCTGATCAAAGATTAAGGAGCCCATATAGTCAGGAGGAGAAGGTGGCATTCTTGGTTGTTCTCCCAATAGGGGTGGTTGAACATACCCCCTCTGTGGAACTGAAGTGAAGAGGAAGTGTTATTGGAAAGGGTGGCATTGTTGGTGGTTCTCCCAATATGGGTGTTTGATAATATCTCCTCTGGGTGGCATCGTTGGTGGTTCTCCCAATGTGGGTGGTTGAGCATACTGTATCTCCTTCGTAGAAGCCTGGAGGAAGAGTTAATGGTCCTCATAGTAGACTAGAAGAAGTTCCCTTTTTCTCTGTGATTAATGGATGCCAATGTTAGTGCTCGATCTCATGGTGTGTCATAATACCTAGAAGACCTGGGGGGTGGAAGATAGTGCCTTTATTTTAGGATCAAAAATGAAGAAGGCCATATAGTCAGGTGAGGTAGATGGCACCATTCACTGTTCTCCCATAGAGGTGGTTGGGGATACCTCCTACTACTTCCCATTTTTCCTCCATGTTCAATGTTTCCAGGATTTGGTCCCAATTGATGTCTTGAAGTATTGCGATCATCCTGTGGTCGCTAGATCCCAAATTGTCCTATATTGCCTCATCTGAGAACAGACTTGGATCGTTGGTAATTAATAAATCCTTATACTTGAGTATATACGGTAATTACAGAAAGGGAGATGTCGTTTTTGAGACCAAGGTGGGGGTGAGGATTTGTGCTTGGAGGGCAAATTTAAAGGGCTAGAGGATTTGTGCTAGAAGTAGTCATTTTTTGGGTGGGAGGGGAGATTTATGCTGGGGGGGATTTGTGGAAGAGAAAGGATTTGAACTGGGAGGGGGGGGATGCGGGCAAAGATTTATTGGGGGATTTCAGCAGGGGGGTGGATTTGTACTGGGAGGAGAGGGATTTATGCTTTAGGGGGTGAGCATGCAGATTAGGCCTCGATATTTTAGGCAGGGGGGGAATTTTTGCTGACACATAATCAGGGCTTTTTTTTAGCGGGGAACTCAGTTCTGGCACCTCCAGCACTAGACGGGGTGCTGGACTGTGCTGGAGGGTCTATCGATGCTGACTGCAGGGGGATATATTGTCCCTTGGGAGGTCTATTTTTGCTTGAGGGATCTTAAGTTAGCAGAGGGAGGGGTCCATCGTTGCCGGCTGCTGGAGACTGATGCTGGCTGCTGGGATATCTAGTGTATTGTTGTTGGTGGGGATCATATGTTTCTGGAGGATCAATCGCTGGAAAGGATCAATCGCTCAAGTTGCTGTAAAGAATCTACAGTTTTTTTTTTATATTAGAGATCTATTGTTGCTGGGGGGAATCTATTGTTTGTTTGTTTTTTTGCCACAGGAGACCTATTGTTGCTGTAGGGATTTATGGTTGCTGGGGATCCATTGTTGCTGGGGATCTAGTGTTGCTGGGGGATCTATTGTTTCTAGGGATCCATTGTTGCTGGGGGATCTATTGTTTCTGGGGATCCATTGTTGCTGGGGGATCTATTGTTTCCGGGGGTATCCATTGTTGCTGTTGGAGTCTATTGCTCCTGGGGGACCTATTGTTGCTAGAGGGATCTATTGCTACTGGGGTGGGGATCCATTGTTGCTTGGGGATCTATTGTTGCTATGGGATCTGTTGTTGCTGGGGGATCTATTTTTGCTGGGGGATTTTTGTTGCTGGGATAAAGCTATTGTTGGTGGGGAGAACTATTGTTACTGGTTGATCCATTGTTGCCGGGAAGTCTTTTGTTGCTGGAGGGATCTATTGCTGCTAGGAATCCATTGTTGCTAGGGGGATCTAATATTGC
Source organism: Rana kukunoris (assembly GCA_029574335.1). Classification (NCBI taxonomy): domain Eukaryota; kingdom Metazoa; phylum Chordata; class Amphibia; order Anura; family Ranidae; genus Rana; species Rana kukunoris. The sequence continues at coordinate 28,364 of JAJQKJ010002832.1, forward strand.
TATCGGATCGGTCATTGCTAGGGGATCTATTTTTGCTGGGGGGGGGGGGTTGTTGCTGGGGGGGGGATCTATTGTTGCTGGGAGGAAGCTATTGTTGGTGGGGGGGGATCTAGTGTTGCTGGAGGGGGTCTAGTGTTGCAGGAGAGGATTTATTGTAGCTGGCTGCACAGGATCGTGCTGGGTAGGGGGCGGAGACAAGGGGTGACTTGAACCTATTTTCTGAGAAAAAAAAGCCCTGCCCTGCACACCTTGGGGAGGAGGTGGCGCCGTTTGGCATATATTCACCCTGGGCCTCCGGCGCTGTATACGGCTGTATCCAGCGCTGCATTGGTACACGCCCCCCCCCCGGCAGTGCCCAGCTCTCCATGCTCTTTGTGTGTATCATGTCTATTAGCCTATAAAGTGGAGAGAATTGAGAATTGAGTTTCAAAGATTCTCCTCCGATGACTTCAGTGGGTTTCACATTAAAGTTTTCTTGGCCTTTATTCATGGAGAATTTTTTTTTTTTTTTTATTTGACCTATTTCTGCGGAATAAATGAAAAATAATAATAAAAAGGGTAACATTTTACGGTTGTGGCCTGACCTTTTACACAATGCCGGGTGATGTATTCCGCTGCAGTGAAACATTATTCAGCGCTAAGTCGCGGCGCGCCGGTTGCTGGCACGAGGCACCTATTAGCACGGCTCCAAATCTCTGGTTTACCACTCGCCGCTCTCAGCAGACCCCAGTTTCTGGGAAGCCGTAACCAGCAACCCCCGGAGCCAAACCTTACAGTTTACGGCTCTCCAGTCACTGTTTGGAGCTGCGGACCCCTTGCAACCGTAACCACGAGAGCACACGTTACGCGTTCGGCATCTGCTCTGCTCCTGGGCTCCGAGACACAAAGGATAGCAACCAATAAGATGCTAGGTTTGTTCGTTTGGAGCGGTTTTAATTTAATTATTATTATTTTTTATCAATTGTTTTCACTTCACTTTATTGCTATCACACAAGAGAAAACAATTCCCTGTGCGATAGCAATTGGAGGTGACAGGTTCTCTTTATTGACCCTGTCACCTCCAAAACAGAAGTCCTAGCACTGTGCTAGAACTCCTGTCACAGCTGAGATGGGAAGAGCACAGCTCACCCCTCTCACTGTGTACATCGGCGGCAGGGACAGGAGACAGACTCGGCGGCTGGGGGGAGGACGGAGGAGTCCCGAAGGCAGAGCAAGCCGAGAAAGGTATGTGGGGCTGGGGGAGAACGGACAGCAGCACACATTTGACAAGTGATTTTGACGACATCGCCGTAATCACTTAAGAAGTGAGCGGATTCACCCACTCAATTCTCCCACACAGCAACTTACCGCCATCAACTGTATGTTACGGCAGTCGGCGGACTCCATGCCACTACCGCCCCTTGGCACCCTGACCCGTCTTCACCCTCGATATCCCCTAACTCCTACCTACATTGTAGGGGCCCTAGAGCATTACTTTGCCCAGGGCCCATTATGCTATTAAGACGGCCCCGCTGATAGGCTGCACTTGTTGGCACTGATGAGGTGGCACTAGTGGGCACATATGAAGAGGCACTGATGGGCACTGTTAGGCAGCACTAATAGGTGGAACTAATGGGTGGAACTGCTAGGATCTGATAGGCGGCACTGATGGATACTGATGGGCAGCACTGATGAGCACTGGTAGGTGGCACTGATGGGCACTGATAGGCTGCACTAATAGGTGGAACTAATGGTTGGCACTGCTGGGCTCTGATAGGTGGCACTGATGCATACTGATAGGTGACACTAATGAGGAGGCCCTAATGGGCACTGATTGGCACACTTTGGAAGCACTGATGGGCAGTGTTGGGACTGCACTGATAATCAGTGCCCGGTATTGAAGTTTAATGAAACAGGACACATAAGAAAGCTAATTGCTTCCATTTTGAAACCTACCCTATGATGTTGACTCTTGCTACCTATATTTGATGCCATCAACCCCAACAGAGGTCAATTATCACACCTACATCAAGTCTTTCCCACGGCCGGTGCAGCGCCTCCATTGATTGTTGCCTGGTGCAGCGCCTCCGTTGATTGTTGCCTGGTGTAGCGCCTCCATTGATTGTTGCCTGGTGTAGCGCCTCCATTGATTGTTGCCTGGTGCAGCGCCTCCGTTGATTGTTGCCTGGTGCAGCGCCTCCATTGATTGTTGCCTGGTGTAGCGCCTCCATTGATTGTTGCCTGATGCAGCGGCCTCCATTGATTGTTGCCTGGTGTAGCGCCTCCATTGATTGTTGCCTGGTGTAGCGCCTCCATTGATTGTTGCCTGGTGCAGCGCCTCCATTGATTGTTGCCTGGTGCAGCGCCTCCATTGATTGTTGCCTGGTGCAGCGCCTCCATTGATTGTTGCCTGGTGCAGCGCCTCCATTGATTGTTGCCTGGTGTAGCGCCTCCATTGATTGTTGCCTGGTGCAGCGCCTCCGTTGATTGTTGCCTGGTGTAGCGCCTCCATTGATTGTTGCCTGGTGTAGCGCCTCCATTGATTGTTGCCTGGTGCAGCGCCTCCGTTGATTGTTGCCTGGTGCAGCGCCTCCATTGATTGTTGCCTGGTGTAGCGCCTCCATTGATTGTTGCCTGATGCAGCGGCCTCCATTGATTGTTGCCTGGTGTAGCGCCTCCATTGATTGTTGCCTGGTGTAGCGCCTCCATTGATTGTTGCCTGGTGCAGCGCCTCCGTTGATTGTTGCCTGGTGCAGCGCCTCCGTTGATTGTTGCCTGGTGTAGCGCCTCCATTGATTGTTGCCTGATGCAGCGCCTCCATTGATTGTTGCCTGGTGCAGCGCCTCCGTTGATTGTTGCCTGGTGCAGCGCCTCCGTTGATTGTTGCCTGGTGTAGCGCCTCCATTGATTGTTTCCTGGTGCAGCGCCTCCATTGATTGTTGCCTGGTGTAGCGCCTCCATTGATTGTTGCCTGATGCAGCGGCCTCCATTGATTGTTGCCTGGTGCAGCGCCTCCGTTGATTGTTGCCTGGTGCAGCGCCTCCGTTGATTGTTGCCTGGTGTAGCGCCTCCATTGATTGTTGCCTGATGCAGCGGCCTCCATTGATTGTTGCCTGGTGCAGCGCCTCCATTGATTGTTGCCTGGTGCAGCGCCTCCATTGATTGTTGCCTGGTGCAGCGCCTCCGTTGATTGTTGCCTGGTGCAGCGCCTCCGTTGATTGTTGCCTGGTGTAGCGCCTCCATTGATTGTTGCCTGATGCAGCGGCCTCCATTGATTGTTGCCTGGTGCAGCGCCTCCATTGATTGTTGCCTGGTGTAGCGCCTCCATTGATTGTTGCCTGATGCAGCGGCCTCCATTGATTGTTGCCTGGTGCAGCGCCTCCGTTGATTGTTGCCTGGTGCAGCGCCTCCATTGATTGTTGCCCGGTGTAGCGCCTCTATTGATTGATTGTTGCTTGGTGCAGCGCCTCCATTGATTGTTGCCTGGTGTAGCAGCCTCCATTGATTGTTGCCTGGTGTAGTGCCTCCATTGATTGTTGCCTGGTGTAGCGCCTCCATTGATTGTTGCCTGGTGTAGCAGCCTCCATTGATTGTTGCCTGGTGCAGCGCCTCCATTGATTGTTGCCTGGTGTAGCGGCCTCCATTGATTGTTGCCTGGTGCAGCGCCTCCATTGATTGTTGCCTGGTGTGGTGGCCTCCATTGATTGTTGCCCGGTGCAGCGCCTCCATTGATTGTTGCCTGGTGTGGCGGCAGTGCCGGCCCAAGACATTGTGCTGCCTGGTACCAAGAATGAAATGCTGCCCCCCCCGAAAAAAAAGTGGGAGTGGGAGCAGCCAGGTGGAGGGGAGGACAGAGTGGGAGCAGCCAGGTGGAGGGGAGGACAGAGTGGGAGCAGCCAGGTGGAGGGGAGGACAGAGTGGGAGCAGCCAGGTGGAGGGGAGGACAGAGTGGGAGCAGCCAGGTGGAGTGGAGGGCAGAGTGGGAGCAGCCAGGTGGAGTGGAGGGCAGAGTGGGAGCAGCCAGGTGGAGTGGAGGGCAGAGTGGGAGCAGCCAGGTGGAGGGGAGGACAGAGTGGGAGCAGCCAGGTGGAGGGGAGGACAGAGTGGGAGCAGCCAGGTGGAGTGGAGGGCAGAGTGGGAGCAGCCAGGTGGAGTGGAGGGCAGAGTGGGAGCAGCCAGGTGGAGGGGAGCACAGAGTGGGAGCAGCCAGGTGGAGGGGAGGACAGAGTGGGAGCAGCCAGGTGGAGGGGAGGACAGAGTGGGAGCAGCCAGGTGGAGGGGATGACAAAGTGGGAGCAGCCAGGTGGAGGGGAGGACAGAGTGGGAGCAGCCAGGTGGAGGGGAGGACAGAGTGGGAGCAGCCAGCTGGAGGGGAGGACAGAGTGGGAGCAGCCAGCTGGAGGGGAGGACAGAGTGGGAGCAGCCAGCTGGAGCGGAGGACAGAGTGGGAGCAGTCAGGTGGGGAGGACAGAGTGGGAGCAGCCATGTGTGGAGGACAGGGTGGGAGCAACCAGGTGTGGAGGACAGGGTGGGAGCAGCCAGGTGTGGAGGACAGAGTGGGAGCAACCAGGTGTGGAGGACAGAGTGGGAGCAACCAGGTGTGGAGGACAGGGTGGGAGCAGCCAGGTGTGGAGGACAGAGTGGGAGCAGCCAGGTGTGGAGGACAGAGTGGGAGCAACCAGGTGTGGAGGACAGGGTGGGAGCAGCCAGGTGTGGAGGACAGAGTGGGAGCAGCCAGGTGTGGAGGACAGAGTGGGAGCAACCAGGTGTGGAGGACAGGGTGGGAGCAGCCAGGTGTGGAGGACAGGGTGGGAGCAGCCAGGTGTGGAGGACAGGGTGGGAGCAGCCAGGTGTGGAGGACAGAGTGGGAGCAGCCAGGTGTGGAGGACAGAGTGGGAGCAACCAGGTGTGGAGGACAGGGTGGGAGCAGCCAGGTGTGGAGGACAGGGTGGGAGCAGCCAGGTGTGGAGGACAGGGTGGGAGCAGCCAGGTGTGGAGGACAGGGTGGGAGCAGCCAGGTGTGGAGGACAGGGTGGGAGCAGCCAGGTGTGGAGGACAGGGTGGGAGCAGCCAGGTGTGGAGGACAGGGTGGGAGCAGCCAGGTGTGGAGGACAGGTTGGGAGCAGCCAGGTGTGGAGGACAGGTTGGGAGCAGCCAGGTGTGGAGGACAGGGTGGGAGCAGCCAGGTGTGGAGGACAGGGTGGGAGCAGCCAGGTGTGGAGGACAGGGTGGGAGCAGCCAGGTGTGGAGGACAGGGTGGGAGCAGCCAAGTGGGGAGGACAGGGTGGGAGTATTGCCACAGCTACTGAACTGTAACTTACCTTTTCTTTCAGATTCTGAGAGGCTGGCCCACACATTTCCCTCACGCTGCGGACTTGAGATGGGCGGACAGTGGACGCACACTGCGAGCAATTTGGCGCGGAGGCGCGCTGTGAATTCTTGGGCGGCCGCGGCCTCCTCCTGATGTCCTAATCACTCTGGTTGCTAGGTCCGGTAGCCATCGCTCTGCTCTCCGCCGCTCAGCGGCGCTAGTATTTATAACTTTCTGCCGCTGGATGCCGCCACCTCCTAGGTGCCGCCTGGTACTATGGTCCCATTGGGTCCCATGGACGGGCCGGCTCTGTGTGGCGGCCTCCATTGATTGTTGCCTGGTGCAGCGCCTCCATTGATTTTTGCCTGGTGTAGCAGCCTCCATTGATTGTTGCCTGGTGCAGCGCCTCCATTGATTGTTGCCTGGTGTAGCGGCCTCCATTGATTGTTGCCTGGTGCAGCGCCTCCATTGATTGTTGCCTGGTGTGGTGGCCTCCATTGATTGTTGCCCGGTGCAGCGCCTCCATTGATTGTTGCCTGGTGTGGTGGCCTCCATTGATTGTTGCCCGGTGCAGCGCCTCCATTGATTGTTGCCTGGTGTGGCGGCCTCCATTGATTGTTGCCTGGTGCAGCGCCTCCATTGATTGTTGCCTGGTGCAGCGCCTCCATTGATTGTTGCCTAGTGTAGCGCCTCCATTGATTGTTGCCCGGTGTGGCGGCCTCCATTGATTGTTGCCTGGTGCAGCGCCTCCATTGATTGTTGCCTGGTGTAGCGCCTCCATTGATTGTTGCCCGGTGTAGCAGCCTCCATTGATTGTTGCCTGGTGTAGCGCCTCCATTGATTGTTGCCTGGTGTAGCGCCTCCATTGATTGTTGCCCGGTGTAGCAGCCTCCATTGATTGTTGCCTGGTGTAGCGCCTCCATTGATTGTTGCCTGGTGTAGCGCCTCCATTGATTGTTGCCTGGTGTAGCGGCCTCCATTGATTGTTGCCCGGTGCAGCGCCTCCATTGATTGTTGCCTGGTGTGGCGGCCTCCATTGATTGTTGCCTGGTGCAGCGCCTCCATTGATTGTTGCCTGGTGTAGCGGCCTCCATTGATTGTTGCCCGGTGCAGCGCCCTCCATTGATTGTTGCCTGGTGTGGGCGGCCTCCATTGATTGTTGCCTGGTGCAGCGCCTCCATTGATTGTTGCCTGGTGCAGCGCCTCCATTGATTGTTGCCTGGTGTGGCGGCCTCCATTGATTGTTGCCTGGTGCAGCGCCTCCATTGATTGTTGCCTGGTGCAGCGCCTCCATTGATTGTTGCCTGGTGTAGCGCCTCCATTGATTGTTGCCTGATGCAGCGGCCTCCATTGATTGTTGCCTGGTGCAGCGCCTCCGTTGATTGTTGCCTGGTGCAGCGCCTCCGTTGATTGTTGCCTGGTGTAGCGCCTCCATTGATTGTTGCCTGATGCAGCGGCCTCCATTGATTGTTGCCTGGTGCAGCGCCTCCATTGATTGTTGCCTGGTGCAGCGCCTCCATTGATTGTTGCCTGGTGCAGCGCCTCCGTTGATTGTTGCCTGGTGCAGCGCCTCCGTTGATTGTTGCCTGGTGTAGCGCCTCCATTGATTGTTGCCTGATGCAGCGGCCTCCATTGATTGTTGCCTGGTGCAGCGCCTCCATTGATTGTTGCCTGGTGCAGCGCCTCCATTGATTGTTGCCTGGTGTAGCGCCTCCATTGATTGTTGCCTGATGCAGCGGCCTCCATTGATTGTTGCCTGGTGCAGCGCCTCCGTTGATTGTTGCCTGGTGTAGCAGCCTCCATTGATTGTTGCCCGGTGTAGCGCCTCTATTGATTGATTGTTGCTTGGTGCAGCGCCTCCATTGATTGTTGCCTGGTGTAGCAGCCTCCATTGATTGTTGCCTGGTGTAGTGCCTCCATTGATTGTTGCCTGGTGTAGCGCCTCCATTGATTGTTGCCTGGTGTAGCAGCCTCCATTGATTGTTGCCTGGTGCAGCGCCTCCATTGATTGTTGTCTGGTGTAGCGCCTCCATTGATTGTTGCCTGGTGCAGCGCCTCCATTGATTGTTGCCTGGTGCAGCGCCTCCATTGATTGTTGCCTGGTGTGGTGGCAGTGCCGGCCCAAGACATTGTGCTGCCTGGTACCAAGAATGAAATGCTGCCCCCCCCCCCCCCGAAAAAAAAATGGGAGTGGGAGCAGCCAGGTGGAGGGGAGGACAGAGTGGGAGCAGCCAGGTGGAGGGGAGGACAGAGTGGGAGCAGCCAGGTGGAGGGGAGGACAGAGTGGGAGCAGCCAGGTGGAGGGGAGGACAGAGTGGGAGCAGCCAGGTGGAGGGGAGGACAGAGTGGGAGCAGCCAGGTGGAGGGGATGACAAAGTGGGAGCAGCCAGGTGGAGGGGAGGACAGAGTGGGAGCAGCCAGGTGGAGGGGAGGACAGAGTGGGAGCAGCCAGCTGGAGGGGAGGACAGAGTGGGAGCAGCCAGCTGGAGGGGAGGACAGAGTGGGAGCAGCCAGCTGGAGCGGAGGACAGAGTGGGAGCAGTCAGGTGGGGAGGACAGAGTGGGAGCAGCCATGTGTGGAGGACAGGGTGGGAGCAACCAGGTGTGGAGGACAGGGTGGGAGCAGCCAGGTGTGGAGGACAGAGTGGGAGCAACCAGGTGTGGAGGACAGAGTGCGAGCAACCAGGTGTGGAGGACAGAGTGCGAGCAACCAGGTGTGGAGGACAGGGTGGGAGCAGCCAGGTGTGGAGGACAGAGTGGGAGCAGCCAGGTGTGGAGGACAGAGTGGGAGCACCCAGGTGTGGAGGACAGGGTGGGAGCAGCCAGGTGTGGAGGACAGAGTGGGAGCAGCCAGGTGTGGAGGACAGAGTGGGAGCAACCAGGTGTGGAGGACAGGGTGGGAGCAGCCAGGTGTGGAGGACAGGGTGGGAGCAGCCAGGTGGGGAGGACAGGGTGGGAGCAGCCAGGTGTGGAGGACAGGGTGGGAGCAGCCAGGTGTGGAGGACAGGGTGGGAGCAGCCAGGTGTGGAGGACAGGGTGGGAGCAGCCAGGTGTGGAGGACAGGGTGGGAGCAGCCAGGTGTGGAGGACAGGGTGGGAGCAGCCAGGTGTGGAGGACAGGTTGGGAGCAGCCAGGTGTGGAGGACAGGTTGGGAGCAGCCAGGTGTGGAGGACAGGGTGGGAGCAGCCAGGTGTGGAGGACAGGGTGGGAGCAGCCAGGTGTGGAGGACAGGGTGGGAGCAGCCAGGTGTGGAGGACAGGGTGGGAGCAGCCAGGTGGGGAGGACAGGGTGGGAGTATTGCCACAGCTACTGAACTGTAACTTACCTTTTCTTTCAGATTCTGAGAGGCTGGCCCACACATTTCCCTCACGCTGCGGACTTGAGATGGGCGGACAGTGGACGCACACTGCGAGCAATTTGGCGCGGAGGCGCGCTGTGAATTCTTGGGCGGCCGCGGCCTCCTCCTGATGTCCTAATCACTCTGGTTGCTAGGTCCGGTAGCCATCGCTCTGCTCTCCGCCGCTCAGCGGCGCTAGTATTTCTAACTTTCTGCCGCTGGATGCCGCCACCTCCTAGGTGCCGCCTGGTACTATGGTCCCATTGGGTCCCATGGACGGGCCGGCTCTGTGTGGCGGCCTCCATTGATTGTTGCCTGGTGCAGCGCCTCCATTGATTGTTGCCTGGTGTAGCAGCCTCCATTGATTGTTGCCTGGTGCAGCGCCTCCATTGATTGTTGCCTGGTGTAGCGGCCTCCATTGATTGTTGCCTGGTGCAGCGCCTCCATTGATTGTTGCCCGGTGCAGCGCCTCCATTGATTGTTGCCTGGTGTGGTGGCCTCCATTGATTGTTGCCCGGTGCAGCGCCTCCATTGATTGTTGCCTGGTGTGGCGGCCTCCATTGATTGTTGCCTGATGCAGCGCCTCCATTGATTGTTGCCTGGTGCAGCGCCTCCATTGATTGTTGCCTGGTGTAGCGCCTCCATTGATTGTTGCCCGGTGTGGCGGCCTCCATTGATTGTTGCCTGGTGCAGCGCCTCCATTGATTGTTGCCTGGTGTAGCGCCTCCATTGATTGTTGCCCGGTGTAGCAGCCTCCATTGATTGTTGCCTGGTGTAGCGCCTCCATTGATTGTTGCCTGGTGTAGCGCCTCCATTGATTGTTGCCCGGTGTAGCAGCCTCCATTGATTGTTGCCTGGTGTAGCGCCTCCATTGATTGTTGCCTGGTGTAGCGCCTCCATTGATTGTTGCCTGGTGTAGCGGCCTCCATTGATTGTTGCCCGGTGCAGCGCCTCCATTGATTGTTGCCTGGTGCAGCGCCTCCATTGATTGTTGCCTGGTGCAGCGCCTCCATTGATTGTTGCCTGGTGCAGCGCCTCCATTGATTGTTGCCTGGTGTAGCGCCTCCATTGATTGTTGCCTGGTGTGGCGGCCTCCATTGATTGTTGCCTGGTGCAGCGCCTCCATTGATTGTTGCCTGGTGTAGCGCCTCCATTGATTGTTGCCCGGTGTAGCAGCCTCCATTGATTGTTGCCTGGTGTAGCGCCTCCATTGATTGTTGCCTGGTGCAGCGCCTCCATTGATTGTTGCCTGGTGTAGCGCCTCCATTGATTGTTGCCTGGTGTAGCGCCTCCATTGATTGTTGCCTGGTGTAGCGCCTCCATTGATTGTTGCCCGGTGTAGCAGCCTCCATTGATTGTTGCCTTGTGTAGCGCCTCCATTGATTGTTGCCTGGTTTAGCGCCTCCATTGATTGTTGCCTGGTGTAGCGCCTCCATTGATTGTTGTCTGGTGTAGCGCCTCCATTGATTGTTGCCTGGTGTAGCAACCTCCATTGATTGTTGCCTGGTGCAGCGCCTCCATTGATTGTTGCCTGGTGCAGCGCCTCCATTGATTGTTGCCCGGTGTGGCGGCCTCCATTGATTGTTGCCCGGTGTAGCGCCTCCATTGATTGTTGCCTGGTGTAGCGCCTCCATTGATTGTTGCCTGGTGCAGCGCCTCCATTGATTGTTGCCTGGTGCAGCGCCTCCATTGATTGTTGCCTGGTGTAGCGGCCTCCATTGATTGTTGCCTGGTGCAGCGCCTCCATTGATTGTTGCCTGGTGTGGCGGCCTCCATTCATTGTTGCTCGGTGCAGCGCCTCCATTGATTGTTGCCTGGTGTGGCGGCCTCCATTCATTGTTGCTCGGTGCAGCGCCTCCATTGATTGTTGCCTGGTGCAGCGCCTCCATTGATTGTTGCCTGGTGTAGCGGCCTCCATTGATTGTTGCCTGGTGCAGCGCCTCCATTGATTGTTGCCTGGTGTGGCGGCCTCTATTCATTGTTGCCTGGTGTGGCGGCCTCCATTCATTGTTGCTCGGTGCAGCGCCTCCATAGCTTCATATGACGGTTCATCGTCTACTAAACCTGTTGCAGGAACCCGTCACACTTAAACATTCATTCTGGTTCTCGGCGCGCACGCGGCCGCCGCCGCCCGACCTGAAACTGCTAAGTCAGGGTTTTGTCGTGAGCGTCCTCCTGGGTCCAGTATTACATGTGTTCGCTTGATCTGCTGAGAGCAATGAGCAAATAAACAGTCCGATACATAAACAGGTTCCTGGCTTAATCATGTCAGCAGCTGGTCTGCAACAGACGAGGGAGCAGAATACATAATCACCGGCGCGTCTGTTTGGAATTCTGCTAGCAAGCACCCTGCCGAGAGGGGTTTTGCGTTTGGCTAAGGTGTACGCCGTCGCTCTGGCCTGGGTGGTAACCGTTGTACTATTGCAATAACAATAAAAAAAACAAAAAAAAAACCCAGAAGCGAATTCCTCCTTGTCAGCAACATTACTGGCCAGCTGAGACTTTTGAGTCCGGGCGCGCAGGGGTGTCGGAGGAGAGGGGTTTTGGTGTTGTGTTAATCTCCAAGTGGAAACGTGTGTGTGTTCAGGTCCTGCCCTGTGGAAACTGGCGTAGGTCTGGCCTGGAGAACATGCTTACAGCTTAGTAATAAACACCTGGGGGGGGCCTATTGATAATGGTGGTATAGGGCCATGTGCCGTGAGACCCACGGGCCCCTTTCTGAGGGTTCGTCGTCATGTATTCGCCAAGTGAACGGACTCTGGTTTTATGAAGGCCCTCCAATGGGATTAGCAAATCCAAAGAGTGTACAAGTACACATCACATACGGCGCGTAAAGTCCCCTCCATTGCTCTCACCGTCCTCCAATCTTCTAATTCCATTATTTTTTCTTTCTTTTTTGTGCTGCTGTGAACTGACTGTAATATTAGGCATGCGCACAGGGTGTGCCAGGTGTGCCCAGGCACACCCTAATCACCAGGGCTGGACTGGGACAAAAATTTGGCCCTGGACTGGCCCACTTTGACAGGTCTCTCCCATGGCCGCCGGACAACTCCTGCACACCCCACCCCCCCCCCCCCCGGCCACCCAAGCCCTCTCTCCCCCTTCACTAGCCACTAGCCATTCTACTTTATTAGAGTAGAACAGCTGGTACTGGTACTCTTATAGGCAGTACCAGTAGGGAAGCTAGACATTATTTCAAAGAATTTAGTTTGGTGCCCCCCCTTATGGGACAAGATTAGGTAGAAGTGAGAAATTCCCAGGCCATAGCTGTTGAGTCAGATTTCTGTCCCCTCCCCCCATGCTCCGCTGTCGTCCCCCCTGCTCCTCTGGTCAGGCCCGTCGCTACAGGACAGGCAAAACAAACAATTGCTTGGGGCCCTAAGCTGGCCTGGGGCCCCCAACTTCCCCTTCCCAGGCTGTAGTCCTCCTGGAGTCCTGTCAGTCTGGCCGGTTACCGCGCGTGGTACATGAGATTTCGTTTCCTGTTTCCAGCCGTAATGACAGGAAGTGCACACTGAGTGCTCATTTCCTTTCAGTCCGGCAGGGAACACAGGAAACTGAATCTCCTGTACTGCACGGTACCGGGCACTATCTGATAGGGGACTGGCGACCCATAATGATAGAACACCGGACTGACAGGAGGAAGAGGAGCTCGGCCACGTTAGCGGCAGCCTACAGGGAAGAAGGGAAGATAAGGATAGAAAAACATAGGGACTGGGGGGGGGAGTAAGAACATGGGTGTAAAAAACGTGGGTATCGCTAACGTAGGCTTTACCCGCGGGGGAGATGAGGGGGGCCACCCATTTTGCTTGGGGCCCCCAAATTCCTTCAAACGGCCCTGCCTCTGGTCCTCCCCCTGCTCCTCTGTTCCCCCCAGGTGAGCGCTGCGGGGAGGGAGAGGAGGTGAGTGCTGCGGGAAAGGAGAGACAGAGGAGTGGAGGGGGCAGCGGTCCGCTTTCACTGAAGTTGGCCCACTAAGCCATCGGCCCAATGGGAAACTCCCTGTGTGCCAATGGCCAGTCCATCCCTGCTAATCACCCTGAAAAGCACAGATTCCCCCTACTGCCAGGGGAGGGCTGGGCTGGGGGGCAGGGGGTAAATTGCCTCTCAGGTCACCCTAACTTATGTTTAAAATGGCCAGGAGCCGCTGCCCGCTACCGCTTTCTTTTTTATTCTGGTCTAGAAAGTCGCGCCAGGGGCATGGCCACAACTAGCTGTTGCATTCCGGGAGTTGTAGTCCACGCTCAAGCTCCCGGTGGGTGGAAAACAGAGCAGCGCAGAGGAAAATACAACTCCCTGGGACCAGATTCTTGGAAGCAGGCAGAGGCAGAGGCAGTGAGTTGGAATGCTGGGCTGCAGGGCTGGGCGCTGGCTGCAACTTGACCCCAGGAGCAGGAGCATTACCCCCCCCCCCCCCGGAGGCTGTGGCGTGCAAAGACCTGCTGAGCTAAGATCACTGAGAGAGATACCCTGACACCCCTAGCTGAACCCCTCCCCCCATACACCCCATGTAACCTGCCCCAGCTGCACTGATGGGCACTGGTGAGGCTGCATTGAAAAACCAGGTGGGCCATGGATGGTGAGCTGATTTGGCGGTTCGATGGGCCACTAGACTAGACTTCCCCCTCAGGCCTAAGGCTGCCAGCCCTCCCCTGCCTACTGCCCGGGCTCCCAAATTTCCCCCCGCAGCGCTGCCAGCTTCCCTCCTCTCCTATTGGCTGTTGCTGCTGGGATGTTTTAGAAGTGGGGAGGGGCAGGGCCAGATTAAGAACATCATGGGCCTGGTGCTGAGGATTTTGGTGGGGCCTTTTATAAATAATAAATAAATGCGTGAGAATTACAGCGCAGCAATGGAGGGCCCAGTCTGAAAATTTAAGTGTACCCTAATGTGCTAATATGCTGTGCATACTTGTACATTGTGGCATAACCTACCTCAGGGCCTCTAAAAAGTAGTAATGTCAGGAAAGTTTACTACCGCTTTAATATCACAGGATCCCAGAAACCTCTCATGGGGCCCACTACTGACCCAGTGGCCCTTGGGCAGTGCATAAGTGCATAGTTGCCAACATTTAAAAAATATTTTCAGGGACACTTTTTCACAAGTGCTATATTTAGAGTAGCTGAGATCCCCTATGTGCCTCTGTATATCACAGTAGTAATCACAAAATGAAATAAGTTCTAATAATGGAACAGAACAAATATGAGAACTGAGATTTCCTTTAGTTGAACTAACAAAAGTGTGTCCATTCTAGAGCTGGTAACATTGAGGGTATTCAGTATCATTTTAAAGAACTGTTTTTGTGGGTAAGCGACATAGGGGAGGAGTACGGACGGTATATAAGTGGGAAGTATGTGCAGGTGAGTGAGAGGAATGTGGAGGGTCTAACATTTGGCACTATGTACAGGAGAAGAGTGCAAAGGGTACGGCAAAAGGCACAATGTACAGGAGAGAAGTGTGGAGGGTATGACAGTGGGCATCATGTACAGGAGAGAAGCATGGAGGGTACGACAGTGGGCAGTATGTACAGGAGAGAAGTGTATGACAGCAGGCACCATGTACAGGAGAGGAGTGTGGAGGGTATGACAGTGGGCACTATGTATAGGAGAGGAGTGTGGATGGTATGATAGTGGGCACTATGTATAGGAGAGGAGTGTGGAGGGTATGACAGTGGGCACTATGTACAGGAGAGGAGTGTGGACGGTATGATAGTGGGCACTATGTATAGGAGAGGAGTGTGGAGGGTATAACAGTGGGCAGTATGTACAGGAGAGGAATGTGGAGGGTATGACAGTGGGCAGTATGTACAGGAGAGAAGTGTATGACAGCAGGTACTATGTACAGGAGAGGAGTGTGAAGGGTATGACAGTGGGCAGTTTGTACAGGAGAGGAGTGTGAAGAGTATGACAGTGGGCAGTATGTACAGGAGGAGTGTGGGGGTATGACAGAGGGTAGTATGTACCAGTGAGAAGTGTGGAGGGTATAATGGGGCAGTATGTACAGGAGAGAAGTGTGGAGGGTATGACAGTGGGCAGTATGTACAAGAGAGGAATGGGGATGGTATGATAGTGGGCACTATGTATAGGAGAGGAGTGTGGAGGGTGCGACAGTGGGAAGTATGTACAGAAGAGGAGTCTATGACAGCAGGCACTATGTACAGGAGAGGAGTGTGGAGAGTATGACAGTGGTCACTATGTACAGGAGAGGAGTGTGGAGGGTATGACAGTGGGCACTATGTACAGGAGAGGAGTGTGGAGGGTATGACAGTGGGCACAATGTATAGGAGTGGAAGGATGTTTAGGGACTGCGTAGTGGTTAAGCGGGTAATACATTAATTGAAATTACACCAATTATGCAGAGACCAGCCATAGTCGATCTACGTATGGGCTAGCTGGTTTTACACAAGTCAATCTATTAATCTACCAAAAAATAAAAAATCGTGCTAACTTTAGTGTTTTTTTTTAATGTATGAAACAGTTTATTTCCAAAAAAACATGTTTGAAAAATTGCTGCGCAAATACAGTACCGTGCTAGAGCTGCACAATTAATCGTTAAAATTGTGATCTTGATTCAACCCCCCTGACATCTCCAATGCAGAGTTTGCTGATTCTTTCATATAACAAGTGGAGAGACTTTCAGCTGTCAAAAGAAAATATCTGGGCAGTCTGCCAAGTTCTTAGCAGGAAACATTGTAACTAACGCTTTCTTCTTATATCAAAATGATAAACTTCTGTGTGTAAAGAAAATATCCGACTGTCTGCCAAGTTTGTAAACAACATGAAACATTGTAACCAACTTCCTTTTTAGATCAAACGTCTGTGTGTAAATGCAAGAAATGTAACCACTTAAAGTCCAACACTTGTTTAACCACTTTCCGCCCGGCCAATAGCCGATTTACGGCCGGGAAGTGGTTATGAAATCGTGACAGGCCGTTCTCAAACGGCCTGCACGATTTCATGCCGCACGCGCCCGTGCGGGCGCGCAGCGCGGCGATCGGTGATGCGGGGTGTCAGTCTGACACCCTGCACCTCCGATCTCGGTAACGAGTCTCCGGCGGAGCCTCGTTACCACGTGAATAGCCGTGTCCAATCACGGCTGATCACGATGTAAACAGGAAGAGCCGCCGACGGCTCTTCCTCACTCGCGTCTGACAGACGCGAGTACAGGAGAGCCGATCAGCGGCTCTCCTGACAGGGGGGGTTCGCGCTGATTGTTTATCAGCGCAGCCCCCCCTCGGATCGCCACACTAGACCACCAGGGAAATAAAAAAAATACAAAAAAAAATGACAAAAAAAATGACAAAAAAAAAAAAATGACAAAAAAAAAAGGGGGGCAGTAAAAAAAAAATGATGCCAATCAGTGCCCACACATGGGCACTGATTGGCAACATTGATCCATCAGTGCCACCCCTCAGTGATCATCAGTGCCACCCCAGTGTCTGTCAGTGCCACCCCACAGTGCCAATCCATGCCCAGTGCCCACCTACCAGTGCCCACCTGTGCCACCTATCAGTGCCCACCTGTGCCGCCTATCAGTGCCCACCTGTGCCGCCTATCAGTGCCCACCTGTGCCGCCTATCAGTGCCCACCTGTGCCGCCTATGAGTACCCACCTGTGCCGCCTATGAGTGCCCACCTGTGCTGCCTATGAGTGCCCAGTGCTGCCTATGAGTGCCCATCAGTGCCGCCCATGAGTGCCCATCAGTGCCGCCCATGAGTGCCCATCAGTGCCCAATACCAGCGCCGCCTATCAGTGCCCATCAGTGCTACCTAATCGGTGCCCATCAGAACTACCTCATCGGTGCCCATCAGTGCCACCTCATCGGTGCCCATCAGTGCCACCATATCAGTGCCCATAATTGAAAGAGAAAACATACTCATTTACAAAAAATTAACAGAAAAAAATAAAAACTTTATTTTTTTTTCAAAATCTTCGCTCTATTTTTAGTTGTTGCACAAAAAAAAAAACGCAGAGGTGATCAAATACCACCAAAAGAAAGCTCTATTTGTGGGGAAAAAAGGACGCCAATTTTGTTTGGGTGCAGTGTAGCATGACCGCGCAATTGTCATTCAAATTGCGACAGTGCTGAAAGCTGAAAATTGGCTTGGGCGGGAAGGTGCGTAAGTGCCTGGTATGGAAGTGGTTATGTTAAAAAGCAATATTTTTTGCTAGAAAATTACTTGGGACCACCAAACATTATATATATTTTAGCAGAGACAAAAATGGCAATTGCTGCAATATTTTATGTCACGCTGCATTTGCCCACTTCATTGAATAATAAAAACCATAAAAACAAAACAGTAAAGTCAGCCCATTTTTTTTTTTTTTCATTTTAATCTGAAAGATGATGTTATGCTGTACGAATCGTGAGAGAATCGTGATCTATCTTCTAAGCAAAAAAATTGCAGTTGTCGTTTTAGCCAGAATCATGCAGCTCTATACCGTGCAACATAAAAAGTTGCAAAGACCACCACAGAGTAATTTTCTAGCAAAAAACAAATGATGATTTTTTTTCTCAGTGTGCTGCAGTGTGTCAGCTTGTGTTTATAATGGCCGCTCTGTATGTAGCTTCTGACAGGCTGTGCAAGCAGGCCCGTATCTCCGGAACCATAAATGATAGCCATCCCATATTTTGACCGGTTGTGGGGTAGGTCTTCAACTGACTACCCCCCAAATGTGGGGTTTCTGTGACCTCTGGTCATCGAGCTACAACCCCCGAAGTCGATCTAAAAAAAAAAAAAAAAAAAAACTTTTTTTTTTTTTTTTTTTTGGGGCAAATGGGCCTATCTTGAGAAAGGGGCCTGGAGCTGCAGCTCCATCAGCCCCTCTGTTAATCCGGCCCTGGGGAGGGGGCCAGTAAATATGTAATTCCCCAGCCTCTTCCCTTTCTGAATGAACATAGTGAGTGATCAGTAGTATGTGTTTGGGCTTTAGGGTGCACACCCTAATGCAATAGGCTGTGCGCACCTATGGGCTACGTTCATTCTCCATGATCCAGCTGTATGTAGGAGCTGTATGTAGGAACGTTGCCCTTCTCTCTTGCTCGCTCCCGAGTATCTCAGATACCCCGTCGTTTTTTTTGCCTCGTATCTATGCGCGTGATGCTTAGCATCACTTTTGCATAGATACGCTTCAACATCCGACAAGTGTAAAACCATTACACTTGCGGATCGTAGTTGTAATGACAACTCCGGCCACTAGGTGGCCTTTACGTTGTTTTCTCATTTGCATATGCAAATGAGGCTAGTACGCCGATTCCCGATCGCTTTTACGCCGCCCCGTCGTCGCGTACGTCGTTTTCGTCCGCGTAAGGTTACCCCAGCTTCGATGTGGAGTAACCTTACGAAGTACCGTCGGATGCCGTCGGGTGCCATGTTAAGTATGGCGTCGGGTCAGCGTCTGCTTTTTCTGTTGCTTACGTCGTTTTACTAACTCGTTCGCGAATAGGGCATTGCGTAGTGACGATCACGTCGTTTTGACGTCGGTTTCAACAACGCTTTCCGACGTGAGCTTGAGCATGCGCACTGGGCTTTTTCCCCGGCCGGCGCATGCGCAGTTCGTTCGACGCGGGGGCGCGCTTAATTTAAATACAAGCCGCCTCATTTGAATTACGCGGGCTTACGCTGGGCCATTTTCGCTACGCCAACGCAAACTACGGAGCAAATGGTTAGAGAATACGGCACTTGCTCTAGTACGATGCGGCGGCGTAGTGTAAATGGCTTACGATACGCAAGCAAAATTCTATGAGAATCTGGCCCAGAGTGTATAGCCTACTTGCCTTTAGCAAATTAACCCCTATGGGTCTATGGTCTAGGGATTATGGGACTATGGGCCAGATTCAGGTAGATGAGCGAATCTTTATTCTGGCGTAACGTTGCTCATTTACGTTACTCCGCCGAAACTTTAGGAGAAAGTACTGTATTCACAAAGCACTTGCTCCTAAAGTTGCGGCGGCGTAGCGAAAATGGGCCGGCGGAATTCAAATTGGGCGGGTAGGGGGCGTGTAGTATTTAAACTAGGCGCGATCCCGCGGCGAACGCACTGCGCATGCGCCGGCCGTCAATGTATCCCAGTGCGCATGCTCCACATTAGGACGGTGTTTTCTACATCAACGTCAATGACGTCAATCCCCATTCACTGACGAGTTACGCAAACGACGTGAAACTTTTTCAATTCGACGAGGTCACGACGGCCATACTTAACATAGGATACGCCACCTAGGGGGCATGTTTTTCTTTACGCCACGTATGTCTTACGGAAACGTCGTAAAGTGACTGCGTCGGGCCCGCGTACGATCGTGAATTGGCGTATCTCGCTGATTTACATATTCTCGGCGTAAATCAGCGGGAACGCCCCGAGCGGCCATTTTAAAATTGCAGTTCCGATACGACGGCAAAATACAATTACGCCGCTCGTATCTGAACTCAATCCCGGCGTATCTTGTTTTCTGAATACAGAAAACAGATACGACGGCGAAGGTTAGTAATTACGCGGTTTATCTACAGATAAGCCGCGTAACTTCTACCTGAATCTGGCCCTATGAGGCTGGGGAATATATGGACTATGTACTAGGGACTTTGGACTATAGGGCTATGGACTATAGGCTATGGACTGCGGGTCTATGGACTCTGGGTCTAGGGACTATGGCAGGGGTGTCCAAACTTTTTTCAAAGAGGGCCAGATTTGATAAAGTGAACATGCGTGAGGGCCGACCATTTTGCCCGACATTCTTTGAACCATTAAAATTGTGTTTGTTGGATCACTAATACACTGTCCAACAAGAATTAGGCACACACACACACACACTTACACATACAGGCACACACTTACACATACAGGCACACACATACATACAGGCACACACACATACAGGCAGGCACACACACATACAGGCAGGCACACACACATACAGGCACACACACTCACACACATACAGGCACACACACTCACACACATACAGGCACACACACACTCATACACACATACAGGCACACACACACACACATATACAGACACACACAAACATACAGGCACACAGACACTCACATGTATGAAGCCCTTTTAAAACAAATCTGGGTTTCTAGCACAGTACCTTTCAGTTTCCTTGTTCAGTCGGGTACTGCACTCTAGGGGGAAGCAGAGAGCACAGCACAATCCCCTGCATTTACTTTTACTTTTGAGGCTGATGAAGCTTCTTACAGTGCCGATGGGGATCAGGAGATCGGGCTCATACGACAGCCCTTATCTCCCCTGATAGCGCGGCACACCTGAGAACCAGGCGGGCCGCCCAAAACCGGCCCGCGGGCCGCGATTGGCCCGCGGGCCGGACTTTGGACATGCCTGGACTATGGGCTATGGACTGTGGTTCTATGGACTGCGGGTCTATGGACTGTGGGTCTAGGGACTACGGGCTATGAACTATAGGACTATGGCTGGGTCTATAGACAATAGACTATGAGCCTGGGGAATATATAGACTATGTACTCGGGACTATAGACTATAGGTCTGTGGAGTATAGGATATGGACTGTGGGTCTAGGGACCATGGGACTATGGGCTATGAACTATAGGGCTATGGACTATGGGTCTATAGACTAGGGACTATGGGGCTGTGGAATATAATGACTATGTACTAGGGACTATGGACTATAGGTTTGTGGACTATAGGCTATTGGACTATAGGGCTATGGACTGTGTGTCTTTGGATTGTTGGTCTGGGGACTGTGGATCTATGGACTATGGATTAGGGACTATGAGATGATGAGTCTATGGACTAGAAACTATGGGCTATAGGACTATTAGGCTATGGACTAAGGTGCTATGGACTAGGTACTATAGTTCTATGGACTAGGGACTATGGACTATGGGGCTATGGACTATAGGTCTATGGACTAGGGACTATGGACTATGGGTCTATAGACTAGGGACTATGGGGCTGTGGAATATAATGACTATGTACTAGGGACTATGGACTATAGGTTTGTGGACTATGGCTATGGGACTATGGGGCTATGGACTGTGTCTTTGGATTGTTGGTCTGGGGACTGTGGATCTATGGACTATGGATTAGGGACTATGAGATGATGAGTCTATGGACTAGGAACTATGGGCTATAGGACTATTAGGCTATGGACTAAGGGGCTATGGACTAGGTACTATAGTTCTATGGACTAGGGACTATGGGGCTATGGACTATAGGTCTATGGACTAGGGACTATGGACTATGGGTCTATGGACTAGGGACTATGGACTGTAGGTCTATAGACTAGGGACTATGGGTCTATAGACTAGGGACTATGGGGCTGTGGAATATATTGACTATGTACTAGGGACTATGGACTATAGGTTTGTGGACTATAGGCTATGGGACTATGGGGCTATGGACTGTGTGTCTTTGAATTGTTGGTCTGGGGACTGTGGATCTATGGACTATAGATTAGGGACTATGAGATGATGAGTCTATGGACTAGGAACTATGGGCTATAGGACTATTAGGCTATGGACTAAGGGGCTATGGACTAGGTACTATAGTTCTATGGACTAGGGACTATGGACTATGGGGCTATGGACTAGGGACTATGGACTATGTGTCTATAGACTAGGGACTATGGGGCTGTGGAATATAATGACTAGGGATGAGCCAAACACCCCCGCGTTCGGTTCGCACCAGAACCGTCTAACAGACCAACCGTTCGCTTGAACATTTAGAACCCCATTGAAGTCTATGGGACTCGAACGTTCGAATTCAAAAACGCTCATTTTAAAGACCAATTCCGGAGTTCAGCTTTAATGTCAAAGCAGACGGGTGGGTGCAATTCAGTTTGATATCTTCTCACCAGACATGGAAATACCAAGTGGGAACTCTTCATTAACCACTTAAGCCCCGGACCATTATGCAGGTTAAGGACCTTGCCCCTTTTTGCGATTCGGCACTGCGTCGCTTTAACTGACAATTGCGCGGTCGTGCGACGTGGCTCCCAAATAAAACTGGCGTCCTTTTTTCTCCACAAATGGATCTTTCTTTTGGTGGTATTTGATCACCTCTGCGTTTTTTTTATTTTTTGCGCTAAAAACAAAAATAGAGCGACAATTCTGAAAAAAAAAATGCAATATCTTTTATTTTTTGCTATAATAAATATCCCCCAAAAAATATATAAAAAAAACATTTTTTTTCCTCAGTTTAGGCCGATACGTATTCTTCTACATATTTTTGGTAAAAAAAAAAATTCAATGGCGCTGTAGGGGTTAAGTGTGACCTCATGTGTGTTTCTAACTGTAGGGGGGGCGGGGCTGGACGTGTGATGTCACTGATCGTCTTTCCCTATAACAGGGAACAGATGATCACTGACATTGCCACAGTGAAGAACGTGGAAGCTGTGTTTACACTCACCTCTCCCCGTTCTTCAGCTCCTGTGACCGATCGCGGGACACCATCGGCGATCGGGTCCCGCGGCCGCAGTCACGGAGCTTTGGACCCACGGCTGGGCACTTAAAGAGACACGTACAGGTATATGGGCGTTAGGTGGTCCTTAAGTGTTTAAAGTGGAAGTAAACCCTTCTATCATTTTCAGCCAAGGAAGCTGCCATCTTGGCCTCTGTTTAATCTTCAACTGCCATGGTGCTGCACATGTGATCAGTTATGACACCAGCCATTGGATGATTTGACAGTTTGGTTGAGAGCACAACCAATGTGACAGTTGGCAATCTCTGCATGCCGGAAATTTAACTGCTTTTTGAAACTGTTAAATCGATGGGTTTACTTCCGCTTTAAGGAGCGGATCCTTTCCTGGGAGATCCAACCTCCTGTGCAGGTAAATCAGCTCCAGACATCCAGTCTTGTATAAACAGAGTTCTACTTTAATCAGTTTTGCGGCCCAGACTATTTTTTTTTACCAGTAGCTGCCATGAAATTTGCGCTTGGGGATCATACCCCCCCTCCCCCCCCCCTCTTTCCCCGGGCCCCCGCGCTGTCAAATCATTCCTCGGCATCAACTTGGAAATGGACTTTCAGAAATTCAAAGACGGTTACGTCAGAAGCAGAGCCCCTAGTGGCTTTTTCTAGACTTATAAAAGCCACAAATTATTTCAAAATATTGTGTTTTGAAAGAAGAAAAAAAAAAAAGTAAGCTGTGTAAGTTTGTGTTATTTTATCCGACTTTCATGAGCTGGAAGGAAAGTGGATTCCTAAAAACCGGCATTTTTCTGGCCAGGTCGTATTATTATTGACTCGATTTAATCCCCTTGTTGGTGCAAATTTGGAAGTCGGAGAAAAGGACGCGGCGGTTTGAATAGTCCACGTTCCGAGGGCGATTGTTTTAAGGCGTTATTTTGAAGGTAGACATGTGGAATTTGTTTTTTTCCGAGTTTTTTTTTTTTGCAAATTTCTACAAATTTGGAAATATCCGAATTAGCGAAAACCCGTTTAACCACTTAAGGACCGCCTACTGCACATTTACGTCGGCAGAATGGCACGGCTGGGCACATCAACGTATATATACGTTGATTTTAGTACCCAGCCGAAGCTCCAGGACCGGGACCGCGGGATTCGCGGACCCGATCGCCGCTGGAGTGCGGCGATCCGTCCCTGGAGCGGAAGAACGGGGAGAGCCGTGTGTACACACGGCTTCCCCGTGCTTCTCTGTGGCCGCAGCATCGATCGCGTCATCCCTGTAATAGGGGGACACGATCGATGACGTCACACCTACAGCCACACCCCCCTACAGTTGTAAACACACACATTAGGTCACACATCCCTACAGCGCCTCCTGTGGTTAACTCCCAATCTGCAACTGTCATTTCCACAGTAAACAATGCAATTTAAATGCATTTTTTGCTGTGACAATGACAATTGTCCCAAAAATGTGTCAAAATTGTCCGAAGTGTCCGCCATATTGTCGCAGTCACGAAAAAAATCGCTGATCGCCGCTATTAGTAGTAAAAAAATAATAATTAATAAAAATGCAATAAAACTATCCCTTATTTTGTAAACGCTATAAATTTTTACCAAACATACATAGAAGAATACGTATCGGCCTAAACTGAGGAAAAAAAATGTTTTTTTTATATATTTTTGGGGGATATTTATTATAGCAAAAAGTAAAAAATATTGAATTTTTTTTTAAATTGTCGCTCTATTTTTGTTAATAGCGCAAAAAATAAAAACCGCAGAGGTGATCAAATACCACCAAAAGAAAGCTCTATTTGTGGGGAAAAAAGGACGCCAATTTTGTTTGGGAGCCACGTCGCACGACCGCGCAATTGTCAGTTAAAACGAAGCAGTGCCGAATCGCAAAAAGGGGCAAGGTCCTTTACCTGCATTTTGGTCCGGGTCTTAAGTGGTTAACGAATTGTTATGAATATTCGTAAAATCGAATATTTGAGAGACTGTAAAATTAAACATTCAAGAATTTGTAAATTCATAAATTCAACTGGTAAATTTAGAACTTCAGAAATTTAGAAATAATCGCGAATTTACAAATCCGAAGATTCAAAAATTGGAATAACTAACTAATAATAACTAACTATTAAATGATAGGTATTGGAATTTCCTTTCAAATTTGGCTGTTAGTGAACGTAACGAATACGAATTTATCCAAAGTTACGAATTATCAGAAATAATGAATCCCGCATCTAAACAAATAAAACGTAGCAAATTAATAACAATAATAATATAAAAGCTTTTTATTATTATTATTATTTTTGATTTGTTATGTTCCATTTGTTTAGATGCAGCATTTTGTTATTTCGGATAATTCATAACTTCGGATAAATTTGTACTGTATTTGTTACATTCACTAACAGCCAAATTTGAAAGAATTCCAATACCTATAATTTAATAGTTAGTTGTTATTATTATTATAATTATATTATTAGAGGATGAGAGGGAAGTTTAAGGGTACATTTATCTGGGGGGGGGTAAGGGGGTTGGGTTACATTAATCTAGAGGGAGCGGTTGAGGTGAGGAAAGAGGTTTGGGTCACATTTATCTAGAGGGTGAGAGGGAGGTTTGGGGGTACATTTATCTGGGGGGGGGTAAGGGGGTTGGGTTACATCAGGGATATGCAATTAGCGGACCTCCAGCTGTTGCAAAACTACAAGACCCATCATGCCTCTGGGTGTCATGCTTGGGGCTGTCAGAGTCTTGCTATGCCTCATGGGACTTGAAGTTCTGCAACAGCTGGAGGTCCGCTAATTGCATATCCCTGGGTTACATTAAAGCGGATCTCCACCCTAAAGTGAAGATCCGCTGATCGGAACCCTCCCCCCCTCCGGTGTCACATTTGACACCTTTCAGGGGGGAGGGGGGTGCAGATACCTGTCTAAAGACAGGTATCCGCACCCACTTCCGGCCCGCAGTCTCGGGCAAAAGACGGGCTTTTCCCGTTGTGTGCTGGGAACTCTCAGCTCCCAGCACACAGCGGGAGCCAATCGCCGGGCGCAGCGCGACTCGCGCATGCGCCGTAGGGAACCGGGCAGTGAAGCCGGAGCGCTTCACTTCCTGGTTCCCTCGCCGTGGATGGAGGGGGGGAGCAGCAGGGTGATGAGCGATCGCTCATCCTCTGCTGCGGACGCCGCTGGACTCCAGGACAGGTAAGTGTCCTAATATTAAAAGTCAGCAGCTGCAGTATTTGTTGCTGCTGGCTTTTAATATTTATTTAAGGTGAACCATCCGCTTTAATCTAGAAGAAGAGATGGAGGTTTGGGGTACATTTATCTAGAGGGTGAGAGGGGGGTTTAAGGGTACATTTATCTAGGGGAGGTAAGGGGGTTGGGTTACATTAATCTAGAAGAAGAGATGGAGGTTTGGGGATACATTTATCTAGAGGGTGAGAGGGGGGTTTAAGGGTACGATTATCTGGGGGGGAGGTTAAGGGGTTTTGGGAACATTAATCTAGAGGAAGAGATGGATGTGTGGAAAGAGGTTTGGGTTACATTTATCCAGAGGGAGAGATGATGGTTTGGGGGTACATTTATCTAGAGGGTGAGATGAAGGTTTGGGGGTACATTTATCTAGAGGGTGAGATGAAGGTTTGGGGGTACATTTATCTAGAGGGTGAGACGATGGTTTGGGGTACACTTATCCAGAGGGAGAGATGATGGTTTGGGGGTACATTTATCTAGAGGGTGAGATGATGGGTTGGGGGTACATTTATCTAGAGGGTGAGAGGGAGGTTTAAGGGTACATTTATCTGGGGGGGGGGGCTAAGGGGGTTGGGTTACATTTATCTAGAGGAAGAGATGGAGGTGAGGAAAGAGGTTTGGGTTACATTTATCTAGAGGGTGATGAGATGAAGGTTTGGGGGGTACATTTATTATCAAGAGGGTGAGAGGGAGGGCACTATTTCTCCTATTAGAAGACCAATGATGGAGCACTAATGCCAGCCAGGGAATTATCAATCTCTACTCCCATTGGTCACAGTCTGGCCCCCCTTAAGCCTGAAGTTCACTAAACTGGCCCTTTGCGTATACCGTTTGGAGTCCCCTGATCTAGAGGAAGAGATGGAGGTGAGGAAAGAGGTTTGGGTTACATTTATCTAGAGGGTGAGATGAAGGTTTGGGGTACATTTATCTAGTGGGTGAGATGAAGGTCTGGGGTACATTTATCTAGAGGGTGAGATGGAGGTTTGGGGGTACATTTATCTAGAGGGTGAGATGAAGGTTTGGGGTACATTTATCTAGAGGGTGAGATGAAGGTTTGGGGTACATTTATCTAGAGGGGGAGAGGGAGGTTTGGGGGGTACATTTATCTAGAGGATGAGAGGGAGGTTTGGGGGTACATTTATCTGGGGGGGGGGGGGGGGAGGGTTAAGGGGATTGGGTTACATTAATCTAGAGGAAGAGATGGAGGTGACGAAAGAGGTTTGGGTCACATTTATCTAGAAGGAGAGATGAAGGTTTGGGGGTACATTTATCTAGAGGGAGAGATGAAGGTTTGGGGGTACATTTATCTAGAAGGTGATAGGGAGGTTTGGGGGTACATTTATCTGGGGGGGAGGGAGGGGGTTGGGTTACATTAATCTAGAGGAAGAGATGGAGGTGAGGAAAGAGGTTTGGGGTTACATTTATCTAGAGGGTGAGAGGGAGGTTTGGGGGTACATTTATCTAGAGGGTGTGAGAGGGAAGTTTAAGGGTAAATGTATTGGGGGGGGGGGGGGGGGTAAGGGGATTGGGTTACATTAATCTAGAGGATGAGATAGAGGTGAGGAAAGAGGTTTGGGTCACATTTATCTAGAAGGAGATATGAAGGTTTGGGGGTACATTTATCTAGAAGGTGAGAGGGAGGTTTCGGGGTACATTTATCTAGAGGGTGGGAGGGAGGTTTAAGGGTACATTTTTATTGGGGGGGGGGGGGAAGGGGGTCGGGTTACATAAATCTAGAGGAAGAGATGGAGGTGAGAAAAGAGGTTTGGGTTACATTTATCCAGAGGGAGAGATGAAGGTTTGGGGGTTCATTTATCTAGAGGGTGAGATAAAAGTTTGGGGGTACATTTTCCTAGAGGGTGAGATGAAGGTTTGGGGGTACATTTATCTAGAGGGTGAGATGAAGGTTTGGGGATACATTTATCTAGAGGGTGGGAGGGAAGTTTAAGGGTACATTTTTCTTGGGGGGGGGGGGGGGGGGAGTAAGGGGGTTGGGTTACATTAACCAAGAGGAAGAGGTGGAGGTGAGGAAAGAGGTTTGGGTCACATTTATTTGAAGAGGGGGGATGGGGGGTTTGGGGTTACATTGAAGTCATTTCTATACACTTTCACCTCTGTACAGTTTGTACATTACATGAAAAGAGACTCAAGCACTTCTTTTGAACCTCAGCATGAACAAAGTGTTCCTCTAGAGGACTCCGTCTAGCTGAAGCCGTTCGCGCAGAATGCAAATATTTGACGGACAAATTTTCCTGCTAAAGAACCCGAGATGATTAATTGCGCCTGTCATTCAGAATTGCTGTTTTCTTCACTGATAATATTATTATTAGGTGCTCCTGTTTGTTCACAGTCAGGACCTGCGTGAGCCTGGAGTGGAGCCGGATATCGTTATGGATAAAAATATCATATACCTGACAACCATTTACATAATAGCCGTCATACAGCGAGGAGCCCTTAAAGTGGAAGTACAGCGGCGAGTACAAAATATTGTGAGAATGGACTCGGTGGTGGGACTTTAAATTCAGCACTGGAGAAACCAAAATCCAGAAAAATGTATCAAATGTATTTATTAACGAGCCACAACCAATCTCAATAAATACACAATACAATATATCCATCAAAACATCATGTTTGTGTAAACTGTCCACTTAGGTACATGAACCTGGCCCCCAATGTCACTCTATAGACTGTCCTTCTGGGATACATGAACCTGGCCCCCCAATGTCACTCTATAGACTGTCCTTCTGGGATACATGAACCTGGCCCCCCAATGTCACTCTATAGACTGTCCTTCTGGGATACATGAACCTGGCCCCCAATGACACTCTATAGACTGTCCTTCTGGGATACATGAACCTGGCCCCCCAATGACACTCTATAGACTGTCCTTCTGGGATACATGAACCTGGCCCCCAATGACACTCTATAGACTGTCCATCTGGGATACATGAACCTGGCCCCCGATGTCACTCTATAGACTGTCCTTCTGGGATACATGAACATGGCCCCCAATGACACTCTATAGACTGTCCTTCTGGGATACATAAACCTGGCCCCCCATGTCACTCTATAGACCGTCTTTCTGGGATACATGAACCTGGCCCCCAATGACACTCTATAGACTGTCTTTCTGGGATACATGAACCTGGCCCCTAATGACACTCTATAGACTGTCCTTCTGGGATACATGAACCTGGCCCCCAATGACACTCTATAGACTGTCCATCTGGGATACATGAACCTGGCCCCCAATGACACTCTATAGACTGTCCTTCTGGGATACATGAACCTGGCCCCCAATGACACTCTATAGACTGTCCTTCTGGGATACATGAACCTGGCCCCCAATGACACTCTATAGACTGTCCATCTGGGATACATGAACCTGGCCCCAATGACACTCTATAGACTGTCCATCTGGGATACATGAACCTGGCCCCCAATGACACTCTATAGACTGTCCTTCAGGGATACATGAACCTGGCCCCAATGACACTCTATAGACTGTCCTTCAGGGATACATGAACCTGGCCCCCAATGACACTCTATAGACTGTCCTTCTGGGATACATGAACCTGGCCCCCGATGTCACTCTATAGACTGTCTTTCTGGGATACATGAACATGGCCCCCAATGACACTCTATAGACTGTCCTTCTGGGATACATGAACCTGGCCCCCAATGACACTCTATAGACTGTCTTTCTGGGATACATGAACCTGGCCCCCAATGACACTCTATAGACTGTCTTTCTGGGATACATGAACCTGGCCCCTAATGACACTCTATAGACTGTCCTTCAGGGATACATGAACCTGGCCCCCAATGACACTCTATAGACTGTCTTTCTGGGATACATGAACCTGGCCCCCAATGACACTCTATAGACTGTCCTTCAGGGATACATGAACCTGGCCCCAATGACACTCTATAGACTGTCCTTCTGGGATACATGAACCTGGCCCCCAATGTCACTCTATAGACTGTCCTTCAGGGATACATGAACCTGACCCCCAATGACACTCTATAGACTGTCCTTCTGGGATACATGAACCTGGCCCCCAATGACACTCTATAGACTGTCCTTCTGGGATACATGAACCTGGGCCCCCAATGACACTCTATAGACTGTCCTTCTGGGATACATGAACCTGGCCCCCAATGACACTCTATAGACTGTCCATCTGGGATACATGAACCTGGCCCCCGATGTCACTCTATAGACTGTCCTTCTGGGATACATGAACATGGCCCCCAATGACACTCTATAGACTGTCCTTCTGGGATACATAAACCTGGCCCCCATGTCACTCTATAGACCGTCTTTCTGGGATACATGAACCTGGCCCCCAATGACACTCTATAGACTGTCTTTCTGGGATACATGAACCTGGCCCCTAATGACACTCTATAGACTGTCCTTCTGGGATACATGAACCTGGCCCCCAATGACACTCTATAGACTGTCCATCTGGGATACATGAACCTGGCCCCCAATGACACTCTATAGACTGTCCTTCTGGGATACATGAACCTGGCCCCCAATGACACTCTATAGACTGTCCTTCTGGGATACATGAACCTGGCCCCCAATGACACTCTATAGACTGTCCATCTGGGATACATGAACCTGGCCCCCAATGACACTCTATAGACTGTCCATCTGGGATACATGAACCTGGCCCCCAATGACACTCTATAGACTGTCCTTCAGGGATACATGAACCTGGCCCCCAATGACACTCTATAGACTGTCCTTCAGGGATACATGAACCTGGCCCCCAATGACACTCTATAGACTGTCCTTCTGGGATACATGAACCTGGCCCCCGATGTCACTCTATAGACTGTCTTTCTGGGATACATGAACATGGCCCCCAATGACACTCTATAGACTGTCCTTCTGGGATACATGAACCTGGCCCCAATGACACTCTATAGACTGTCTTTCTGGGATACATGAACCTGGCCCCCAATGACACTCTATAGACTGTCTTTCTGGGATACATGAACCTGGCCCCTAATGACACTCTATAGACTGTCCTTCAGGGATACATGAACCTGGCCCCCAATGACACTCTATAGACTGTCTTTCTGGGATACATGAACCTGGCCCCAATGACACTCTATAGACTGTCCTTCAGGGATACATGAACCTGGCCCCAATGACACTCTATAGACTGTCCTTCAGGGATACATGAACCTGGCCCCCCAATGTCACTCTATAGACTGTCCATCTGGCATACATGAACCTGGCCCCCAATGTCACTCTATAGACTGTCCTTCTTGGATACATGAACCTGGCTCCCAATGTCACTCTATAGACTGTCCTTCTTGGATACATGAACCTGGCCCCCGATGTCACTCTATAGCCTGTCCTTCTGGGATACATGAACCTGGGCCCCCAATGTCACTCTATAGACTGTCCTTCTGGGATACATGAACCTGGCCCCCCAATGTCACTCTATAGACTGTCCTTCTGGGATACATGAACCTGGCCCCCAATGTCACTCTATAGACTGTCCTTCTGGGATACATGAACCTGGCCCCCAATGACACTCTATAGACTGTCCTTCTGGGATACATGAACCTGGCCCCCAATGACACTCTATAGACTGTCCATCTGGGATACATGAACCTGGCCCCCAATGACACTCTATAGACTGTCCATCTGGGATACATGAACCTGGCCCCCAATGACACTCTATAGACTGTCCTTCTGGGATACATGAACCTGGCCCCCAATGACACTCTATAGACTGTCCTTCTGGGATACATGAACCTGGCCCCCGATGTCACTCTATAGACTGTCTTTCTGGGATACATGAACATGGCCCCAATGACACTCTATAGACTGTCCTTCTGGGATACATGAACCTGGCCCCCAATGTCACTCTATAGACTGTCTTTCTGGGATACATGAACCTGGCCCCCAATGACACTCTATAGACTGTCTTTCTGGGATACATGAACCTGGCCCCTAATGACACTCTATAGACTGTCCTTCAGGGATACATGAACCTGGCCCCCAATGACACTCTATAGACTGTCCTTCAGGGATACATGAACCTGGCCCACCAATGTCACTCTATAGACTGTCCATCTGGCATACATGAAACTGGCCCCCAATGTCACTCTATAGACTGTCCTTCTTGGATACATGAACCTGGCTCCCAATGTCACTCTATAGACTGTCCTTCTTGGATACATGAACCTGGCTCCCGATGTCACTCTATAGCCTGCCCTTCTGGGATACATGAACCTGGCCCCCCAATGTCACTCTATAGACTGTCCTTCTGGGATACATGAACCTGGCCCCCGATGTCACTCTATAGACTGTCTTTCTGGGATACATGAACTGGCCCCCAATGTCACTCTATAGACTGTCTTTCTGGGATACATGAACCTGGCCCCCAATGACACTCTATAGACTGTCCTTCTGGGATACATGAACCTGGCCCCCAATGTCACTCTATAGACTGTCTTTCTGGGATACATGAACCTGGCCCCAATGACACTCTATAGACTGTCTTTCTGGGATACATGAACCTGGCCCCCAATGACACTCTATAGACTGTCCTTCTGGGATACATGAACCTGGCCCCCAATGTCACTCTATAGACTGTCCTTCAGGGATACATGAACCTGACCCCCAATGACACTCTATAGACTGTCCTTCAGGGATACATGAACCTGACCCCCAATGACACTCTATAGACTGTCCTTCAGGGATACATGAACCTGACCCCAATGACACTCTATAGACTGTCCTTCAGGGATACATGAACCTGACCCCAATGCTCAGAATGAAGTCGACGCTTGCTTGGAAGCATTGAACTTCATTTTTTTTCAGCACGTCGTTGTGTTTTACGCCACCGCGTTCTGATACGATCGTTTTTTTAACTGATGGTGTGTCGGCACATCAGACCATCAGTCAGCTTCATCAGTGAACCGATGACAACGGTCCTTCAGACCTTTCTCATTGGATGGACTGATCGCGTGTACAGGGCTTAAGGTTTTGTCTTAAAATAACCAGAAATAGCGGGGTGCTGTAGAACGGAGACTGAGGATTCGGAAATGTTTTCCCTGCCTCCTACAATGTTGAGGGAGAGTGAGGAAATGCCTCCTCCTGCCTGCAGCAGACTGATGACATCATCTCAGCCTAGGTATTGTTTGGAGCTCATGGCTGGCCCTGTAAGAGGAGGAGCTTTTCTGTTTATTAGGGAACGTCAGGAATTTATTCACACAGACTACTGAAAAATTCACTTTAAAATCAGTTTTGAACATAGGACATGTGGTATGCATTGTGGCCCCGGCTATCATATATTCCCAAAATTACAAAATGATTTCTCTCCATTCTTGTAAGTGGGAAGTCAGGGGTTACTGGAAAATGTGCAACAATTTCGTATGTCATTCCTACCTTTTAATTACATGCAGTGTGCGGAAAAAAACACCACTCCCTCCTCGCTAGGAAATATACCTTAGGAGCAAATATTTGCACTAGTGCCGAGTAGTAGAGCCGCCCGGCGGTGACTCCGGTTCTTAACCGTTTCCTCGGCAGGGCTGTCCAGCCGTGGTCCTCGGGGGGCCGCATACAGTACAGGCCAGAACATCACCGGCCAATTCAATTACTTTATATTCAGCGTGGATTAGAAACATATTTTCATTGATAACATTGCATTACATTACATTGATTGAGTAATTATTGTAACATTTAGCTGAAATTGGTTTTATTCATGGGTTCCACCAAGAATTAATAAATAGATTCATAGGTCCTGTCATTAATTCATAAATAGGTTTAAAGGTCCACCATTAATTAATCGTTAGATATATAGGTTTTACCAATAATTCATTAATATAGTCATAGGTCCTGTCATTTAACCACTTAAGCCCCGGACCTTTAGGCAGCTAAAGGACCCGGCCAGTTTTTGCGATTCGGCACTGCGTCGCTTTAACTGACAATTGCGCGGTCGTGCGACGTGGCTCCCAAACAAGATTGGCGTCCTTTTTTCCCACAAGTAGAGCTTTCTTTTGGTGGTATTTGATCACCTCTGCGGTTTTTATTTTTTGCGCTTATAAACAAAAAATAGAGCGACAATTTTGAAGAAAATTCAATATTTTTTTACTTTTTTGCTATAATAAATATCCCCAAAAATATATATATTTTTTTCCTCAGTTTAGGCCGATACGTATTCTTCTACCTATTTTTGGTTAAAAAAAAAAAAAAAAACGCAATAAGCGTTTATCGATTGGTTTGTGCAAAATGTATAGGGCCAGATTCAGGAACACTTGCGCTGGAGTATTTCGATATGCGCCGCGTAACTGTGATGATGCGCCGTCGTTTCTATGTGCCCGTACCCACCAAACTAGATGCGCCCAATAACGGGTCATTTGCGACCGGCGGAACGTTCCGACGCCAGAGTATCGTCAGCGCTTAATTTCGCTGGGCGCATCAGTCGCGCCTATTGATTTCCCCTGCAAATATGCAAATGAGGGATTTTTCCCAATTCACGAACGGATTAGCACCATACGCTGGCTACATGCGCCGCGCGTATCTCGTCCGTCCGGCGCAAAGTTATTTCTACAAAAGGCTGCTTTATCTTTACTCCAGACGGTCACAGGTCAGCAGGAGAGCAGCTACAGCAGCAGCGTTACCGACGATAAGAGCTAGCTGAGCACCCCCACTTGCAGGACAACACCTCTGTCCATGCTTGTCTGTCAAATTTTACAGCCATGGAGGAAGACATCATAGGTCTCCATAGCCGAGATGACGGCTGACAGCTCCTGGCCTTTAGAGTTCAGCTTTCTCCTGTGTGTTTGCGGGGAACGGGAGCAGCCATCTCAAAACAAAAGTAACATCACTGCGGGGAGGGGGAACAGGATATACTTTAGTGCCGAAATGGCGCTTCTACGGGGCGCATTTAAACGCCCAACGGATGGCATTGCGCTGACGTTTCCCGTGAAGTGGTGCCGACGGAAGTTGTGAGCATGCGCACAAAGGGGGCGAGTGGAGCCTCACTCACTGCGCATGCTCCGTGGTTGATGCGCTGAACGTAAGCCTCTGCGCTGGGCTCCGCCCATCATTTACATATGATCACACCCACTTCCCCTTGCGTCGGGTTACGCCAGCGCATTATCGTTACTCTGGCACAAGTTTACGCGCAACTGCTATGTGAAATAACAGTACTTGCGCTGAAAGGGTCGTCAGAGTAACGTAAATGAGAAGCGTTACTCTGGAGCAAAGATGCTCTCATCTACCTGAATCTGGCCCATAGTGTTTACAAAATAGGGGATAGTTTTATTGCATTTTTATTTTTTTATTTTTTTTACTACTAATGGTGGTGATCAGCGATTTTTTTCGTGACTGCGACATTTATGGCGGACACTTCGGACAATTTTGACACATTTTTGGGATGTTGTCATTTACACAGCAAAAAGTGCTATAAAAATGCACTGATTACTGTGAAAATGACAATTGCAGTTTGGGAGTTAACCACAAGGGGGCGCTGGAGGGGTTATGTGTGACCTCATATGTTTTTATAACTGTAGGGGGGTGTGGCTGTAGGTGTGACGTCATTGATTGTGATTCCCTATATAAGAGAACACGCGATCAATGACGGCGCCACAGTGAAGAACGGGGAGAGCTGTGTTTACACACAGCTCTCCCCGTTCTTTAGCTCTGGGGACCGATCGGGTGACTCCATCGGCAATCGGGTCCGTGGGTCCTGCGGCCGTGGTCACGGAGCTTCGGACCAGGTCAC
>JAJQKJ010002006.1:0-74570 GCA_029574335.1 Rana kukunoris
TTTTTTCCCCCCTCCATCTCTCCTGTCTCCCTTTATCAAAATTTTCTTTCTTTCTCACTCCATCTCTCTTTCGTCCTCCATCTTCTTTCTCTCTCTCTTTCTTTTTCCCTCCATCTCTCTTTCTTTCTTTCTTTCAGCCCATCTTCTTTCTTACTTTTTTTTCCCCCTCCATCTCTCTTTCTTTCCGTTTCTTCTCCCTTTATCTCTTTTTCTTCCCCCTCCATCTCTCTCTCCCTTTTTCTTTCTTCCTCCCTCCACCTCTTTCTTTCACCCCCATCTCTCTTTTTTTTTTTCTCCTCTCTTTCTTTCTCCCTCCCTCTTTCTTTCGCCCCTCCATCTCTCTATCTTTGTTTGTTTTTCCCTTTCATCTCTCTCTTTCTGTCTTTCCCCCTTTATCTCCTTTTCTTTCTTTCACCACCCCCCCCCCCTCTCTTTATTTTGCTCTGCTCTTGTTCTTTCTTCATCTTTCTGTCTTTCTCCCTCTTTCATTTGTTCTTTCTTTCCCCCTCCATTTCTCCCTTTATCTGGTTTCCTTCTTTTTCTCCTCCACCTTTCTTTCCCCTCCATCTCACTCTTTCGCTCTTTTACCCCCTCCATCTTTCTCTCTCTCTCTCTCTCTCCTTTTCCCTTCATCTTTTTTCATTCATTCCCCTCCATCTCTCTCTCTCTCTTTATCTCTTTTTCTTTCCCCCTCCATCTCTCTCTCTCCCCTTTTCTTTCTTCCTTCCTCCACCTCTTTCTTTCTTTCACACCCCATCTCTTTCTTTCTGTCTTTCTTTATCTTTCTTTCTCCCTCTCCTCTTTCTTTCTTTCCCCCTCCATCCCTCAGTCCCCCTTTATCTAATTTTCTCTTTCTCCCTCCATCTCTCTCTTCCCCCTCCATCTTTCTCTCTCTCTTTCCCCTCCATCTTCTTTCTTTCAGCCCATCTCTCTCTCTCCTCTCTCTCTCTCTCCATCTTTCTTTCTTTTTCTCTCCATCTCTCTCTCTTTCCCCCTCCATCTCTTTTTCTTTCAGCCCATCTCTCTCTCCATCTTTGTTTTTCGCTCCATCTCTCTCTCTCCCTTTATCTATTTTCTTTCTCCCTCCATCTCTTTCTTCCTTTCCCTCCATCCCTCTTTCTTCCTCCATCTCTCGCTTTCTTTCACCCCATCTCTTTTTTTTCTTCCTCCATTTCTCTCTTTTTTTTCTGTCTCCATCTCTTTATTTCTCTCTTTCTAACTTTTTTTATTCCCCTCCCTCTCTCTTTTTTCCTTCCCTCTCTCTCCCTCCATCTTTCTTATTTTTTTTCCTTCCCTACTCTCCCTCCATGTTTTTTTCTTCTCTCTCCCTCCACCCCTTTTCTCATTTCTTTATTTTCCCTGGAGTTTGCATGTTCTCCCTGTGCTTGCGTGGGTTTCCTCCGGGTTCTCCGGTTTCCTCCCACACTATAAAAGACATGCTACTCTCTCTCTTTCTTTCCATCATCTCTGAGTTCTATTGGACATCACTGAAGTACCCCGCTCAGCGGGGGTAGGCCTTATAGTACAGAGGCCGCATATGGGCAGCACAGAGGCTTAGTGGTTAGCCTTGCAGCACTGGGGTCATTGGTTCAAATCTTGACCAGGACACTATCTGCATGGAGTTTGCATGTTCTCCCTGTGCTTGCGTTGGTTTCCTCTGGATACTTTGGTTTCCTTCCATACTCCAAAGACATGCTACTTTGCGCTGGTGGTGCAGTGGTGAGCATAGCTGCTTTCTAAGCAGATGACCCGGGTTCGATTCCCGGCCAACGCCATCTCCAACATGGAGTCCCCAGGGGGGAAAGTGTTATACAGATTAAGTGTTGAGTATATATAAACGGTTAGATTTCTTGCAGGTGGATGTGATTGTTTTGTGTTCCCCCTTTCAGCCAGTAGGCGGAGCACTTATTTTCAGGTATTTTCTAGGCTCTCCACCTCTCCCAGTTTCCTACCACCCAGTGTCATCTTCAGCCCCCCCCCATACCCTTCTGCCAGATTCCTACCACCCCGTCATCTTCATCCCCCTGTACCCTACTGCCAGCTTCCTACCACCCCACCCTGTAATTTTCACCCCCCATAGGCCTCTGCCAGCTTCCTATCACCCCAACCCTGCCATCCCCCCCCCCCCCCCCCCACTCCACTGCCAGTTTCCTACCACCCACCCTGTCATCCTCACCCCCCATAGGCCTCTGCCAGCTTCCTATCACCCCAAACCCTGCCATCTTCCCCCCCCCCACTCCACTGCCAGTTTCCTACCACCCTAACCTCTTCAACCCCGTACCTCTACTGCTAGCTTCCTATCACCCCACACCTCTGTCTTAGTCATCTCCCCGTACCCCACTGCCAGCTTCCTGCCACCTTCCATACCCCTTGTCAGCTTCCTACCACCTCACCGCTGCATCTTCATCCCCCCCGTACTCCACTGCCAGCTTCCTACCACCCCACCCTGTAATTTTCACCCCCCATGTACCCTTCTGCCAGCTTCCTACCACCCCACCCTGTCATCCTCACCCCCCATAGGCCTCTGCCCAGCTTCCTATCACCCCAACCTGCCATCTTCCCCCCCCCCCCCACTCCACTGCCAGTTTCCTACCACCCTACCTCTTCAACCCCGTACCTCTCTGCTAGCTTCCTACCACCCCAACCATGTCATAGTCATCTCCCCGTTACCCCACTGCCAGCTTCCTGCCACCTTCATACCCCTCTGTCAGCTTTCCTACACCTCACCGCTGCCATCTTCATCCCCCCGTACTCCACTGCCAGCTTCCTACCACCCCACCCCTGTTATAGTCACCTCTATCTTTCTTTCACCACCATCTCTTTTTTTTTCTTCCTCCATTTACCCCTCTGCCAGCTTCCCACCACCGCACAGTTTGAAATTGTGCAAATTCAGCTAAACTCGCAAGATTTCTAACCCTCATTCAGTGTGAACTAGGGCTCAAAACTGATAGCCGATTGGTTTCTATGCAGAGGCTGCACCAGATTTTGCATGCTCCAGTAAATAACCCCCAAAGATGTTCTAAAATCTTGTGGAAAGCCTTTCTAAATGGGAGCCATTGTAGATGCAAGTTGGGGTGTGGGGGGGCACCCATTTCCATATTAATGGCTGTGGCTTTAGAAATGGAAAGTCAATATAGGTGTGATGGAGGGGGGGTTCACATTTTTGGCCCTATAGTGTAATTTCTGTATAATGAAAAAAAAAAAAAAAAAGTAAAAATAAAAGTTCGAGCAGAGCGGCTGGACACCGCATTTTGCTATATTACATTTTGTCATACAATACCCTTAAACACTTTTTTTTTTTTTGCTATATTGAAATCTTTGTGCAATTTCCCCCATTTTTATTTTTTATTTTATTAAAAACTGAAAGAAAGAATAATAAAAAAATATATAAATTAAAAAAAAAAAGAAATTATATAAAATAAGAAAAATGCACAAAGATTTCAATTTAGCACGCCGTTACATAATACAAATTATTTTCTGAAAAATCTTGGCCTTCAAAAAAAAAAATGTCGTGTAACCACATGTCATGTGGCTTGTTCTGATTTTGAATTTTATTAGGCTGTGTCACAGTCTACAACTACAAAAAATGTTACAAGTGATTTTACGTTTTGATTGGTTGAAAGATTAAAATAAAACATAAGACACAAGAAAGAAAAAAACGCAAATAAAGACAAGACAAATGGCGATTTTTTTACCAGTTTTATTATAAAACAAAATCTTATTATATTCTACAAAAGGTGTGCAATGTATATTCACATCAGAATTCTATTGTATAAGGACTGGCTATAGAGACAGGCAGGATAGTCACCCGAGGACCGCGGTCTCTCCTCATTGGATTGGCTGCTGTGTTGTGTTTAAAATTGAAACACTAAAAAAAAAAAAAAGAAGAAGAAGAAGGGGGACGATCGTTGAGACGGCTGCAGAAAGACGAAATTTAAGCTCTCACTCCAAAAAAAAGTGTATTAAAAAATAAAATACAAAAAAAGAGTTGCATTGTTCTCAAGGAAAGTATCCGATAAACGTCATAAACAGGCCATACTAAGGGGGCTCATTTATAACACGACGGTATGGTAGCAAAAGCTGGAGAGGAGATCCGGCAAAGTCACATGCCTGCCTCTTCTCCAATCACGGCTCTCTTCCTCCTATGTGGCGCCCAAAATAACTATTTGGGGCATTGTCAGCTACATACCATGGCCTGATTTTCATGAATAGGATGGGGGGGGGGGGGGTGTTATGAATAACGAAGAGCGGATAGCAATTATCTGATCTACGAATTGGAGCGAAGCCTAAATTTATTGGGGATGTACCAGATGGATTACCACCCTAGGTGTGCCCACAAAAAAAAAGCACAATATCCCTGGGATGCCACTATTCTGACTGGCACCCCAACACATTGTAATACACACAACCCTTTAGCCCAGTGGTCTCCAAACTGTGGCCCATTGCTTGCCTTTATCGGCCCCTGGGATATATTTCATCTACTGATAACAATGGGACACTATTCCTCCCACTGACACCAATGATGGGACACTATTCCTCCCACTGACACCAATGATGGGGACACTATTCCTCCACTGACACAATGATGGGACACTATTCCTCCCACTGACACCAATGATGGGACACTATTCCCCCCACTGACACCAATGATGGGACACTATTCCTCCCACTGACACAATGATGGGACACTATTCCTCCCACTGACACCAATGATGGGGGACACTATTCCCCCCACTGACACAATGAGGGGACACTATTCCTCCCACTGACACCAATGATGGGGACACTATTCCTCCCACTGACACCAATGATGGGGACACTATTCCTCCCACTGACACCAATGATGGGGACACTATTCCTCTCACTGACACCAATGAGGGGACACTATTCCTCCCACTGACACCAATGATGGGGACACTATTCCTCCCACTGACACCAATGATGGGGACACTATTCCTCCCACTGACACCAATGAAGGGACACTATTCCTCCCACTGACACCAATGATGGGGGACACTATTCCTCCCACTGACACCAATGATGGGACACCATTCCTCCCCACTGATACCAATGAAGGGACACTATTCCTCCCCACTGATACCAATGAAGAGACACTATTCCTCCCACTGATACCAATGAAGGGACACTATCCCCCCCCCACTGATACCAATGATGGGACACTATTCCTCCCCACTTATACCAATGAAGGGACACTATTCCTCCGCACTGATACCAATGAAGGGACACTATCCCCCCCCCCACTGATACAATGATGGGACACTATTCTCCCCACTGATGCCAATGAAGGGACACTATTCCTCCCCACCGATACAATGATGGGACACTATTCGTCCCCCACTGATACCAATGATGGGACACTATTCCTCCCCACTGATACCAATGAAGGGACACTATTCCTCCCCACTGATACCAATGAAGGGACACTATTCCTCCCCACTGATACCAATGATGGGACACTATTCCTCCCCACTGATACCAATGATGGGACACTATTCCTCCCCACTGATACCAATGATGGGACACTATTCCTCCCCACTGATACCAATGATGGGACACTATTCCTCCGCACTGATACCAATGAAGGGACACTATCCCCCCCCCACTGATACCAATGATGGGACACTATTCCTCCCCACCGATACCAATGAAGTGACACTATTCCTCCCCACGATTCCAATGATGGGACACTATTCCTCCCCACTGATACCAATGAAGGGACACTATTCCTTCCCACTGATACCAATGAAGGGACACTATTCCTCCCCACTGATACCAATGATGGGACACTATTCCTCCCCACTGATACCAATGATGGGACACTATTCCTCCCCACTGATACCAATGATGGGACACTATTCCTCCCCACTGATACCAATGATGGGACACTATTCCTCACCACTGATACCAATGATGGGACACTATTCCTCCCCACTGATACCAATGATAAGCACAATTCTTTCACCGACGTTGGAACCTTTTCTAATCTCAGTAACCACAGTCCGGCCCCCCTAAAGTCTGAAGATCCGTAAACTGGCCATTTTGTTTTTAAAAAGTTTGGAGACCCCCAAAATAGAAGATTTGACTTTTTAAAATAAACTGGTCACCAACCTGGACAACTCAGATCCTGCATAGGATAGAAAAATACAAAGTGGAGCTCATCACCGATCAAAGCCGATTGTCCAGAGGGTCAGTTGATGCAGGCAGCTAAAATATACAGGTTTCCTGCAAAGGCTGAGCTTTGTCAGCGAGGCCACCCCACCACCAGGGGGAGCAATAGGGAGGCAAGAATTGGCCCGAGGCCCAGCTTCACCCCCCTGCAGTAGAAACTTTCCGATTTTTGGGCGATTGTTTTGATGCATGGCTTTCACCGAGGGCCTATTCTCCCTATACCAGGGGTCTGCAACCTTTAAGACATAAAGAGCCACCTGGACCCGTTTCCGAAGGGAAAAAAAAACTGGGAGCCGCAAAACTATTGCGACATTTAAAACAAATATAACACTGCATATATTGTTTCTTACCTTAATGCTATATACGGATGGTGCAGTCAGCTATCAATCTGAAGAACAAAAGGACTGTGGAGGTCAATATCAGATAAGGATTCCACATGCCCAGCAAATGCAATACTGTACAATATTGGATAAGATTCCACCTCCACATGCCATACTGTACAATACAGTTGTATTCGGTAGCAAGGAAGTGAGTCAGTGAGGCAGGTGGATTAGCTACAGGAGCTCCAACGGCGCACGTCTCCTAGGAGTAGGAGCGTGTGTGCTTTAGCTCCAGGCAGGCGTAGGAGGCAGACAGGCAGAGCCCCTCCCAGCCCTGCTAGCCCAGTCCATACTCCAGTTTCCAGCCCTAGAATATCCTGTGCCCCGTTCGGATCTCTCCTCTCCTCTCCTTCAGCTCAGCTCCCTGGCTCTCCGCAGGTAAGAGCCCTCCAACAAAGCTGCTGACGGCCGTCCTTTTCAGGATAAAGCCGCAGAAATACAGATCTCCATTGCTCCTTTCTTGGACCCCTGCACCCCCACACCTCCATCTTCTTCAGTGGTCCCCCTCCCCCCCCCCCCCGCCACCTCCCCGAGGAAAATTTCCGCCGCTCTGGGGCTTTTTTAGAGCACCGCCGCCAGGCCGCCCTGAATCGCGGGGCCGCGGTCTAGGAAAGATCGCGGCTTCACTTGCGGCCTAACGGCGCGCCGCCCCCCACGCCTCTGCTGTCCTCATCCAGCTTCCAGGGAACCCCCCTTACCCCAGAAGGACAGTCACTCGGCCCTGCTTTTCACCCTCTCAGCCCCCAGTTCTAAGAGAAGCACCCTATCAGTCAGCCCTCATCCCACCGCCTGAGCAGGCAGCCATCCCACCAGACCAGCAACAGGGTCACCCTCTCAGCCCCAGCCCCCCCTTTCTCCCCAACGTACAGAAGCTTGATCCAGGGGTTACCCGATCGCCTCTTACAGGGGTCAGGAAGGAATTTTTTCCCTACCGGAGCATATTGGCCGAGCGCCGCTAGGGTTTTTTGCCTTCCTCTGGACCAAGCCAGGAGAGAGGAATTAGCCAAATCCTCTCCCCATTGCCCCAAAATCTCCACCCCCCCCCCCCCGGAGTATTGGCGATCATGGCATGTCGGCAATATTCTGCCGAAACCATTTGGAGTTTGAGGCAATGCGCCGCAATACTGCCAGCCATCACCAAAAAGGCCCTAAGAACTGAGCGACTATTGAGAATCGATCATAGATCGACAGTCAGACATTTCAGCTATTTACCCCAGCTCAGGCACATATCATGTGCTTTGATTAACACAAGATCGGCAGTAAAACACCGACTAGAAATCCGCGACTTCATTCAACAAAATGATCTAGACTGTCTTTTTATCACAGAGAGAGCTGGCTCACAGCCGACTGTAAAACCATTCTAGGAGAACTGGTGCCAGAAAATTACCGTAT
This sequence comes from Rana kukunoris, assembly GCA_029574335.1. Taxonomy (NCBI): domain Eukaryota; kingdom Metazoa; phylum Chordata; class Amphibia; order Anura; family Ranidae; genus Rana; species Rana kukunoris. The sequence goes on from JAJQKJ010002006.1 coordinate 7,962, forward strand.
TATCACGGAAAACAGAATAGGGCAAAGAGGAGGCGGCCTGGCGGTGATCCACAAGTCTCATCTTATGATCACCAAACCAGTCCACCAAAACCCTCTTCCATTCATGGAAACCCTTACTCTGCAACTGCAAGCAAGTTCAAGGGAGACCGTCCACATTCTGCTCTGCTATAGGCCGCCTGGCCCAAAATCGCAGCTGCTACCATTATGGACGGATTTCTTCTCCACTTACACCCTCAACAGCAAACATCTTTTGCTGCTCGGGGATTTCAATCTCTGGGCCAACTCCTCACAAGACCCCATTGCAGACGCCTGTATTGATCACCTGGAAGGATTAGGATTGCAGCAATTAGTATGTGGGCCCACACATGCTTCAGGTCACACACTTGATCTTATTTTCAGACAAGCTCTGGAAATAAAAATTTTGGAAAATGAAAAGTTGCCATGGACAGACCACCATGCAATTATATTCAGTATTTCCACCATTCCCCCCGCAACAAAAACATCAAATCCAGTGACAACACACTGGACTAGATGTCAGAAGAAGCTCCACTCGGAACTCTTCAAAACGACTTTAAGGAAAAAAATAGAAACAACTCAGCCGCATCAAATGGCCGTTGAAACATTGGAAGCCATAAACTCGGCTATGCTACAGTCAGCCGACTTGGTAGCGCCGAAACGACGAACCCGCATTCGGAAAAACAACCGCAGCTGGTTTAACAACCAGCTGTCGTTACTGAAGCAAGAACGCAGAAGGGCAGAATCTGCCTGGAAAAGATGTTCTTCAGAGCTAAACCTATCCATCTACAAGGCGACTACAAGAAAATACCACAAAGGAATTTTCCAAGCCAAGAAAAAGTATTTTTCGGAGGCTATCAACGGCGCCCTAAACCGCCCCCGCGAACTCTTCAAGCTGGTCACCCAGACCATGAAACCAAGTTGCATTGAAGCCCCCAGTTCGGACACACAAGAATTTTGCAATGAACTATCGGATTATTTCATTAATAAAATCGAGGTAATCCGTGAAAGCATTCAGCAAAACAATTCCCCCCTCAGCCCCCCCTGCAGCCTCTCACACAGCACCCATAGTAATTCTCCTATATCAGGTAAGTTTACCCTGGGACCCATCTCCATTGAGACCACTAAGAATGTCATTTGTACTCTGCGTAATGGCACAGCGCCAAATGACATTATCCCCACAAAACTGCTGAAGGAATGCGCCTACATCCTGGCTCCTCCCATCACGCAGCTTATCAACCAGTCTTTCGTAAAGGGCATAGTGCCCACACAGTTGAAAGAGGGTATAATCCAACCCATCCTGAAGAAACCCTCCCTGGACCCCAAGGACCCACTCCACCGCCGTCCCATAACAAGCCTCAACGTACTCTCTAAGATAATGGAAAAAGTAGTGGTACAACAGCTGCAACAGCATCTAGATACCTACAAGCTACTTGACCCATTACAATCAGGCTTCCGTCCCGGACACGGGACGGAAACAGCATTGCTGAAAGTATGGGACGATGATCTCGAGGCCGCAGACAAAGGAGAATCTTGTCTCCTGGTTCTGTTGAACCTAAGTGCCGCTTTCGACACTGTAGACCACAAACTGTTACTGACTCGGCTTGCTGAAGTAGCCAGAGTCGCAGAAGGCGATTTATCTTGGTTCTCCTCTTTTCTGGAAAACCGATCGCAAACAGTGAAGTTAGGACCTTTTACGTCTGAGAAACGCACAGTAACATGCAGAGTCCCTCAAGGATCGCCTCTGTCACCAGTGCTGTTTAACATTTATCTTCGTCCTCTTTTTGAGATTATCAGCAGCCAAAAACTGCTCTACCACTCATATGCAGATGATACGCAACTGTATTTCCGTATCTGCAACAGACAGGATCACCACCTCAATCTAGAGACATGTCTCTCTTTGATAGAGGACTGGATGACAAAGAGTTATCTTAAACTCAATGGAGCGAAAACAGAACTTTCAACAGCGTGGTTCCCCCCGCCTATTTTGGGCAGAATCATCACCCCTAGCGCCAAAGTCAAAAGCCTAGGGGTCATTTTTGACTCCTTTATGACAATGGACGCACAAATAGGGTCAGTAGTCAGCGGATCTCACCATCTGCTGCACCTACTACGCAGACTCACTCCGTTTTCCCTAAAGAGATTTAGCAGTCGTGGTGGGGAGCTATTGTAAACTCCAGGCTGGATTATGCAAATGCCCTTTACCTCGGACTCCCCAAGTACCAAATCGCTCGTCTGCAAGTCGTTCAGAATACGGCCGCCAGACTTGTGACTGGAAAAAAACCCTGGGAATCAATCTCACCTTCACTGAGAGCACTTCATTGGCTGCCAGTCAAAGACAGAATTACTTTTAAAGCTCTCTGTCTTACGCATAGATGTGTCCATGGGAATGCCCCCCAATATCTATGCGAAATAATAAAAGCGCATAACCCCAATCGCGTTTTGCGATCCACGAATCAGAACCTGCTCCAGGTTCCGAAAGCCAACTTCAAGTCCAAAGGAGAAAGAAGATTCGCGATCCAAGGTCCCAGACTATGGAACGCCTTACCAACCAGCATTCGGTTGGAGGAGAACTACTTAGTCTTCAGGAGAAAGATTAAGACTCATCTCTTTTGATCTCAAAGGAGACAGGAACAACAAGCGCCCAGAGGCGATTTACTTCGCATGTGCCGCGCTATATAAGTTTTCATTCATTCATTATTTTATTTTCTATTCTGTGTTATTCAAATTTTTTTAATTCTGTCTATTCTATTTTATTCTATTCTTTTTGCATTTCAGAACACAGCTATATTCTTTCTATTTTATTCCATTGTATTCATTTTTTTCTATTCTATTTTTATATTTTCTATTCTGTTTTTCAATTTTTTTCTGTTATTTTATTTCTGTTCTGTCTTATTCTATTCTTTTATTTTCTATTCTGTGTTATTCTATTTTCAATTATATTCTGTTCTATTCAAATTTCGGAAGATGGCTATATTCTATTTTATTTTGTTCAATATTTTTATTTTATATTCAACTTTTTTATATTCTATTCCTTTCTATTCTGTTCTAAATTTATTTTATATTCAATTTTTTTATTTTCCGGTCTTTTCTGTTTTATTCTATTTTGAATTTCACATTTTGGAAGGTGTCTATATTCTTTATATTTTACTTTATTCTATTCAATTTTTTTCTGTTCTATTTTATTATTTTATATTAGTTTATATTTTCTGTTGTATTCTTTTTTTGTTTCTATTCCTTTCTATTATTTCTATTGTATTCCATTTGGTTCTGTTCTAATCTATTCTATTGTACTGTTTTTTTTTCCTATTCTATTCTGTTTCTGTATTTATTTGTTATTTACCTGTAAAAGTATTTTCACGCGGCCTGACTCTGATTCCCCATTTTCTAACAGGAGACATTGTCGTATCTGAATAGAATATTGGGCTATTTTGAGACTTACATCAGCTGGACAAAGAACCTGGTGAGTGCCAATGAGAATTCAACTTACAGGATAGATAGAAGGGGGCCGTCCTATGACATCATTCTACTATGTGCTCACCAATTATGACATCATACTATAAGCTGAACTCCAGGCAAAGAGCTAAAAATCCATACACTGGAGCTGTTTTTACCTCCCACATGATTTGTATTTCTGTCCATCCAGTTGTGAGATTTACACAGCTCTGCCAAGGGAGGAGACCTGACCTGTCTCATCTTCAGTCCTAAGCTTTAGATCAGGGGGGGTCTCCAAACTTTCTGAACAAAGAACCAGGTTACTGTCCTTCAGATTTTAGGAGGGCCGGACTGGGGCCACTGAGAGTAGAAAAGGTCCCGATGTCGGTGGGAAAAATATAATTCCCCATTTTTTTAGTTGCATCCCATTATTGGTGTAAGTGGGAGGAATTGTGCCCCATTCTTGGTGGCATTGGACCGCATTGTTGGTGTAATTGAGAGGACTTGTATCCCATCATCAATGCCATTGGGCCCCATCATTGGTGTCATTGGGCCCCATTGTTGGTGTAATTGAGAGAACTTGTGCCCCTTCATCAATGCCATAGGGCCCCATCATTGGTGTCACTAGGAGAAATTTGGGCCCCATCATCAATGCCATTGGGCCCCATCGTTGGTGTCATTGGGCCCCATTGTTGGTGTAATTGCGAGGACTTGTGCCCTTCATCAATGCCATTGGCCCCATCGTTGGTGTATTTGAGAGGGTTTGTGTCCCATCATCAATGCCATTGGGCCCCATCGTTGGTGTCATTGGGCCCCATTGTTGGTGTAATTGAGAGGACTTGTGCCCCTTCATCAATGCCATTGGCCCCATCGTTGGTGTATTTGAGAGGGTTTGTGTCCCATCATCAATGCCATTGGCCCCATCGTTGGTGTCATTGGGCCCCATTGTTGGTGTAATTGAGAGGACTTGTGCCCCTTCATCAATGCCATTGGGCCTCTTCATCAATGCCATTGGACCCTATCCTTGGTGTAATTGAGAGGACTTGTGCCCCTTCATCAATGCCATTGGACCCCATCGATGGTGTCATTGGGCCCCATTGTTGGTGTAGTTAAGAGGACTTGTGCCCCATCATGAATGCCATTGGGCCCCATCGTTGGTGTCATTGGGCCCCATTGTTGTGTATTTGTAATTGAGAGGACTTGTGCCCCTTCATCAATGCCATTGGCCCCATCGTTGGTGTATTTGAGAGGGTTTGTGTCCCATCATCAATGCCATTGGGCCCCATTGTTGGTGTAATTGAGAGGACTTGTGCCCCTTCATCAATGCCATTGGGCCTCTTCATCAATGCCATTGGACCCTATCCTTGGTGTAATTGAGAGGACTTGTGCCCCTTCATCAATGCCATTGGACCCCATTGATGGTGTCATTGGGCCCCATTGTTGGTGTAATTGAGAGGACTTGTATCCCATCATCAATGCCATTGGCCCCCATCATTGGTGTCATTGGACCCCATTGTTGGTGTAATTGAGAGGACTTGTGCCCCTTCATCAATGCCATTGGACCCCATCGATTGTGTCATTGGGCCCATTGTTGGTGTCACAGGGAGGAATTGTGCCCCCTTCATTGGTGTCAGTGGGGTGAATTATGCCCCATTGTTGGTATCAGCGAATTAAATAGTGCCCCAATGGTTGGATAAAAGCAAGCAAAGCGCCGTATCCCCCGGGCCTCAGTTTGGAGTATGAGCCATTTACAATAGCAAATTAAATTCTGGGATATCTATAAAGAAATAATGTTTTATTGAATGGAAAATAAATCCAACCCCCTTTCACAAGGTTGAAAATCCTTTCACATTCCATCACAGAGGCCAAAAAATAAAAAAATATTTTTAGATAGTGGGGGGCGGAGTCATGCTTTGTCTCTTTTGTGGCCAACAACATCCAGAAACACCAAGTCTGATATTACAGAGCCATTTATTCCAAGATCCATAACACAACGGTGTCAGGCTTTCAGGCCCAGAACTGCTGCTTTATAATACAGATAAATATTATGGAGCCGTTTTACAAGTACAAACAGATAGTTCTTCTCTCTTACATATTGCACATCATCTTGCTTGTTGTAGAACACTAATATGACCACAAGATGGCAGTGGTTCTCCAGTTTTGTATATTGTACATCATCATGCATCATGTAGTACATTAATATGACCACTAGATGGCAGTAGTTCTCCAATTGTGCACATTGTACAATAATATGAATGTAATACACAATATATGACCCATAAAACTCCATGTGATTTTTCTTCTGGATTTTTGGTTGATATTTTGTCTCTATCATATAAAATACACCTCTGATAAACATTATAGACCCTTCATTTCTATGTGAGTGGGCAACACCCCCCCCCCCCCCATAGTAGTGTCCTGCGCCCCCTTTACATTACCCCCCATAACAGTGTCCTCTGCCCTCCCCCGCCCCCCCCATAGTAATTTCCTCTTCCCCCCTATAGTAGTGTCCTCTTCCCCCTCCCCCCATATTAGTGTCCTCGGCCCCCCCTTTACATTACCCCCATAGTAGTGTCCTCTGCCCCCCTTTACATTACCCGATAGAAATGTCCTCTGCCCCCCTTTACATTACCCCCATAGTAGTGTCCTCTGCCCTCCTCCCCCATAGTAATTTCCTCTTCCCCCCTATAGTAGTGTCCTCTGCCCCCCCATATTAGTGTCCTCTGCCCCCCCCTTTACATTACCCCATAGTAGTGTCCCCTGCCCCCCCTTTACATTACCCCATAGTAGTGTCCCCTGCCCCCCCCTTTTTTTACATTACCCCATAGTAGTGTCCCCTGCCCCCCCTTTACATTACCCCATAGTAGTGTCCTCTGCCCCCCTTTACATTACCTTACCATAGTAGTGTCATAGTAGTGTCCCTGCCCCCCCCTTTACATTACCCCATAGTAGTGTCCTCTGCCCCCCTTTACATTACCCCCCATAGTAGTGTCCTCTGCCCCCCTTCACATCATTACCCTCCCCCTTTTATTCAGTGTCCTCTGCCCCTCCGCTTTTAGTAAAGCGCGGTTCCGTTCCCGGGAATCCATCAAACACTTCCTCTTACAGGGGAGCGTGGTGACGTCTTGTGCGTAATGTCCTCTGCTCCCCTTTACATTACCCCATAGGGGTGTCCTCTGCCCCCTTTACATTACCGATAGAAATGTCCTCTGCTCCCCTTTACATTACCCCATAGGGGTGTCCTCTGCCCCCTTTACATTACCGATAGAAATGTCCTCTGCTCCAAGTTTGCCCTTTACATTACCCCATATTAAATGTTTAATGCCCATAGATAATATTTGTGTCCTCCCTGCCCCCTTTACATTACCCCATTACATACCCCCATAGTAGTGTCCTCTGCCCCCCCCTTTACATTTACATTACCCCATAGTTATGTCCCTGCTCCCCCCTTTACATTACCCCATACCATAGGGGTGTCCTCTGCCCCCTTTACATTAACCCCATAGTAGTGTCCTCTGCCCCCCCTTTACATTACCCCCATAGTAATGTCCCCTGCCCCCCTTTACATTACCCCCATAGTAGTGTCCTCAGCCCCCCTTTACATAACCCCATAGTAGTGTCCTCTGCCCCCCTTTTACATTACCCCCATAGTAATGTCCTCTGCCCCCCCCTTTAAATTACCCCCATAGTAGTGTCCTCTGCCCCCCTTTACATTACCCCCATAGTAGTGTCCTCTGCCCCCCTTTACATTACCCCATAGTAATGTCCTCTGCCCCCCCCTTTAAATTACCCCTATAGTAGTGTCCTCTGCCCCCCCCCTTTACATTAACCCCCATAGTAGTGTCCTCTGCCCCCCTTTACATTACCCCCATAGTAATGTCCTCTGCCCCCCCCCCTTTACATTACCCCTATAGTAGTGTCCTCTGCCCCCCCCTTTACATTACCCCCATAGTAGTGTCCTCTGCCCCCCTTTACATTACCCACATAGTAATGTCCCTGCCCCCCCCCCCTTTATAGTAGTGTCCTCTGCCCCCCCCTTTACATTAACCCCCATAGTAGTGTCCTCTGCCCCCCTTTACATTAACCCCATAGTAGTGTCCTCTGCCCCCCCCTTTATTAGTAGTGTCCTCTGCCCCCCTTTACATTACCCCATAGTAGTGTCCTCTGCCCCCCCCTTTACATTACCCCCATAGTAGTGTCCCTCTGCCCCCCCTTTACATTACCCCATAGTAGTGTCCTCTGCCCCCCCTTTATACCCCCCATATAGTAGTGTCCTCTGCCCCCCCCCATTACCCCCATTTGTCCTCTGCCCCCCCCCCTTTACATTACCCCCCATAGTAGTGTCCTCTGCCCCCCCCTTTACATTACCCCCCATAGTAGTGTCCTCTGCCCCCCTTTTACATTACCGCCATAGTAATGTCCTCTGCCCCCCTTTACATTACCCCCATAGTAGTGTCCTCTGCCCCCCCCTTTACATTACCCCCATAGTAGTGTCCTCTGACCCCCCTTTACATTACCCCCCATAGTAGTGTCCTCTGCCCCCCCTTTACATTACCCCCCATAGTAGTGTCCTCTGCCCCCCCCTTTACATTACCCCCCATAGTAGTGTCCTCTGCCCCCCTTTACATTAACCCCATAGTAGTGTCCTCTGCCCCCCCTTTACATTACCCCCATAGTAGTGTCCTCTGCCCCCCTTTACATTAACCCCATAGTAGTGTCCTCTGCCCCCCCCTTTAAATTACCCCCATAGTAATGTCCTCTGCCCCCCCCCTTTAAATTACCCCCATAGTAGTGTCCTCTGCCCCCCTTTACATTACCCCCATAGTAGTGTCCTCTGCCCCCCTTAACATTACCCCATAGTAATGTCCTCTGCCCCCCCCCCTTTAAATTACCCCCATAGTAGTGTCCTCTGCCCCCCCTTTACATTACCCCCATAGTAGTGTCCTCTGCCCCCCTTTACATTACCCCCATAGTAGTGTCCTCTACCCCCCTTTACATTACCCCCATAGTAATGTCCTCTGCCCCCCTTTACATTACCCCCATAGTAGTGTCCTCTGCCCCCCCTTTACATTACCCCCATAGTAGTGTCCTCTGCCCCCCCTTTACATTACCCCCCATAGTAGTGTCCTCTGCCCCCCTTCACATCATTACCCTCCCCCTTTTAGTCAGTGTCCTCTGCCCCTCCGCTTTTAGTAAAGCGGTTCCGTTCCCGGGAATCCATCAAACACTTCCTCTTACATGGGAGCGCGGTGACGTCTTGTGTGTAAACTCCGCCCTGCACGTTTCGGCAAAGCTGATGTCATCGGGGGTCCCGACTACAACTAAAATCTGAGGGGCACAGCCCCCCCCCCCCCCCCGCTAGATCCGGCCTTCCCGTGTACAGAATGTCCCCACGCCGACTTCCTTTCCTGCCACAAAGTTCTCAGCCAATCATAATGTGTCTACAGGGAAGCCACTCCTAACATGACTGCGACTGTCACCCAGAGCTTTGCCCCTCCCCCTGCTGTCTGATGGGTGGAGCCTCTGTGACCAATAGGGACGCAGAGCCAGAGATTCTTGTTGGGAATAAAGGAAATGAGTTGTAATGTTTCCAATTGTTGAATTCTTGTTTCCTAAATGGCATTTGTACCGCTTTATCTACAGCTCACCACCCAGCTCGCCCGATGCAAGCCCGTGGCCGGCGCATTGGACTCGGCGGAAATCCTGGCCTGTCAGGAGCTCGTGGATTCCTTTGTAAGTAGAGAAACCCAAAAACTAGATCATGGGCGTCGCCGATTTCACTGACCTCTGCAACCGACCAATCACAATCAGCGACGATCACTTCAATCATTTCCATGTTTATAGAGAGAAATCCTTATCTCCGCCTTGTTAGGTCGTCAGCAAAGAGCCATCCCAGGCCAGTGACTGTGCCTAGGCTGAGGTGATGTCATCAGTCTGCTGCAGGCAGGAGGAAGCATTTCCTCAGTCCCCCCTCCCCCCCAGTGATCAGACTGTACATTGTAACTTTGTCCTGAGCTGAGAGGGGCTGCAGCAGGGGCTGATCTGTGTCAGAAATTCGTGAACAAAAACGGCACATGAGGCAGAATTGACTTCTCTGAGCCGGTGCAAGCTTGTTAGAAGGGTGTCAAGTAACATTGTTTATAAACATTGATCAGTTGAGCGATAGAGAGATACAAAGTAACGTTGTTTATAAAAATTGATCAGACAGGAGATCGAACGATACCAAGTATAACTGTTTATAAACATTGTTTAGACAGGAGGCAGAGAGATACAAAGTAACATTGTTTATAAACATTGAGCAGACAGGAGATTGAACAATGTTACTTTGTATCTCTCTATCTCCTGTCTGATCAATGTTTATAAACAACGTTACTTTGTAGCTCTCTTTTTCCCGGCTGCTCAATGTTTATAAACAATGTTACTTTGTAGCTCTCTGTCTCCTGTCTAAACAGTGTTTATAAACAGTTATACTTGGTATCATTTATAAACATTGAACAGACAGGAGATCGAACGATACCAAGTATAACTGTTTATAAACATTGTTTAGACAGGAGACAGAGGGATACAAAGTAACATTGTTCGATCTCCTGTCTGATCAATGTTTATAAACAACGTTACTTTGTATCCCTCTGCCTCCTGTCTAAACAGTGTTACAAACAGTTATACTTGGTATCGTTCGATCTCCTGTCTGTTCAATGTTTATAAATGATACCAAGTATAACTGTTTATAAACACTGTTTAGACAGGAGACAGAGAGCTACAAAGTAACATTGTTTATAAACATTGAGCAGATGGGAGATGAAGAGATACAAAGTAACATTGTATCTCCTGTCGTCTGATCAATGTTTTTTTATTAAACAATGGTACTTTGTATCTTTCTATCTCCTGTTTGAACAATGTTTATAAACAATGTTACTTTGTATCTCTCTGTCTCCTGTCTAAACAATGTTTATAAACAGTTATACTTGGTATTGTTCGATCTCCTGTCTGTTTAATGTTTATAAACAATGTTACTTTGTATCTCCTGTCTGATCATTGTTTATAAACATCAAACAGACAGGAAATCGAACGATACCAAGTATAACTGTTTATAAACACTGTTTAGACAGCAGGCAGAGAGATACAAAGTAACATTGTTTATAAACATTGAGCAGACCCTGCCACGAGTTGCTAAAGACGAAAAAATAAATAATGGATAAAAACATTTAAAAAAAGGGGGGGGGGCGGGAGTTGCTGAAGGTGGGGGAGTCAGAGATTAGAGGGGAAAAAATGGGGGGGACGGCCGGGCCCCTTACAGGTGTAATGTCTGTGCCTCCCTGATACGGCCACTAGCTGGCACTGCCGCTGTCACTTATTGCCTATGATTGTCAGCACCATCTAGTGGCCGTAATGCGGTATTTTTTCCCTGCTTTGCTCTATTCTGTATGAATGAATAACATTTAACCTGGAGAGAGAATAGTGGAATAACCTTTTGATTTGGCGCACGGTGGCTCAGTGGTTGGCACGCCTCAGAAGACGCGGTTCAGAATGGCTACAAAAAGAAAACACATACAGACGTTAAAAAATCAAAAAATATTTAAATCAAGTGAAGAATCTACAATTCAGAGAGAGAAGGATTCTACCGCTAGCAAATACTTCCTACATAAGAAAACTTGCCTCTCATCTGACTTTTATGAAAAGCCATGCATTGATTTGGCTAAATCTTTCTTAGGACAGTCTACACTAGTGGGAAGTATTTTGATCCAGTGAAACCTATCAGTCCTATGAGGAAGTACTGTAAGTGGTCGAGGAGATCTCCCCCTTCAGATGCCAGTGGATTGATATGCCTGAATCACGCCAGGATCTGGTAAGAGTACATCTTTACTTACCTTCTGATGTGTCTGCAGAATTCTGTGAGATCGATAGTGAATCCTACCTAGGACACTGTAATCTACGATCATCATTGCCTTTTTGGACAATCATTCAATTATACCATTTATTTACACCTTTGTGATACCAGCTTTAATGGACTAATTAAGTTTTGGTTGTAATGCAAACCACTTTTATCACACTTGTTTTCATCACCATATTTGGATTTCAATTGTCCAATTAGATGTGGTTTATTCATTTATTTACATATTTTTTGTTTATTCACTCATATTGATACGTTTAATATTTTTTTCACAATGTCATTTTGTGCCTTCTGAGCGCAACTTTTTTTCTTTCTATATTTCTATTTATGCACGCCTGCCATGCAGCACCGGGGTACTTGGTTGGGATCTGGGCCAGGACACCATCTGCATAGGTCTCCTCCTACACTCCCTAGTACAGTGATGGAGAACCTCGGCACCCCAGGTGTATTGGAACTACATTTCCCAGGATGCTCCACCACACTGCAGAGTGCCTGAGGATCATGGGAAATGTAGTTCCAATACACCTGGGGTGCCGAGGTTCCCCATCACTGCCCTAGTATGTGTATGAGATCGGGGGCTTGGATTGTAAGCTCCGTGGGGCAGGGAGGCGAATGAAGTGCGGTCAGTGGCGTGTAATAAATCTTCCTCTATATCTCTTCTTCTTCTTCTCTTTCTAGAATGCGTTTTGGTTCAGCCTGGGCTGGTGCACCATCTTCTTCATCCCCAGCATCATCCTGTCCATCAAACTGGCCAAATACTACCGCAGGATGAAAACCTCCGACGTCTACGAGTAAGAGCCGCCTTCATCACGCCAATTATTAACGCTGAACTCCACGCCGATCACTAAATACGCCGAGACGCTACATTTAAGTGGAAGGAAAGGGATAAACGATACAAATGAATATGTGGGGGGGAGGGGCATTTGTATGGCGCCCCCTTTACTCCGATATCCCATAACTAAAATCTAGAGCAGGGATAGGCAATTAGCGGACCTCCAGCTGTTGCAAAACTACAATTCCCATGAGGCACAGCAAGACTCTGACAGCCACAAGCATGACACCCAAAGGCTGAGGCATGATGGGACTTGTAGTTTTGTAACATCTGGAGGTCCGCTGATTGATTATCCCTGATCTAGAGGAACCAATCGCCTTCAGAAGTCACCTGATTAGTAAATAGAGCCCCCCCCCCCACCTGTGTGTCATGGAATCTCAGTATAAATACAGCTGTTCTGTGAAGCCCTCAGTGGTTTTTTAGAGAACCTTAGCGAACAAACAGCATCATGAAGGTCCAAGGAACACACCAGACAGGTCGGGGATAAAGTTGTAGAGAAGTATAAAAAAATCTCCCAAGCTTTGAAGATCTCACGGAGCTTCTGTTCAATCCGTCATCGGAAAATGGAAAGGGTACGGCACAACCGCAAACCTACCGAGACACGGCCGTCCACCTAAACTGACCGGGCCGGGCAAGGAGAGCGTTCATCAGAGAAGCAGCCAAGAGGCCCATGGGAACTCTGGAGGAGCTGCACAGGAGCCGCACAGCTCAGGGGGGAGAATCTGTCCACAGGACAACTATTAGTGGTCTCTCCACAAATCTGCCCTTTATGGAGGAGTGACAAGAAGAAAGACATAAGAAACCCTGTGTGCAGTTTGTGAGAAGCCATGTGGGGGAGGGGACATGGCAAACATGTGGGGGAGGGGACACGGCAAACACGTGGGGGAGGGGACACGGCAAACACGTGGGGGAGGGGGACACGGCAAACACGTGGGGGAGGGGGACACGGCAAACACGTGGGGGAGGGGACACGGCAAACACGTGGGGGAGGGGACACGGCAAACACGTGGGGTGGGGGACACGGCAAACACGTGTGGGAGGGGGACACGGCAAACACGTGGGGGAGGGGACACAGCAAACACGTGGGGGGAGGGGGACACAGCAAACACGTGGGGGAGGGGGACACAGCAAACACGTGGGGGAGGGGGACACGGCAAACACGTGGGGGAGGGGGACACGGCAAACACGTGGGGGAGGGGACACGGCAAACACGCGGTGGAGGGGACACGGCAAACATGCGGTGGAGGGGACACGGCAAACACGTGGGGAGGGGGACACGGCAAACACGTGGGGGAGGGGGACACAGCAAACACGTGGGGGAGGGGGACACAGCAAACACGTGGGGAGGGGGACACAGCAAACACGTGGGGAGGGGGACACAGCAAACACGTGGGGAGGGGGACACAGCAAACACGTGGGGGAGGGGACACGGCAAACACGTGGGGGAGGGGGACACGGCAAACACGTGGGGGAGGGGGACACGGCAAACACGTGGGGGAGGGGGACACGGCAAACACGTGGGGGAGGGGGACACGGCAAACACGTGGGGGAGGGGACACAGCAAACACGTGGGGGAGGGGACACAGCAAACAGGTGGGGGAGGGGACACAGCAAACATGTGGAAGAAGGGGCTCTGGTCACATGACACCAAAATTCAACTTGTTGGCCGCTATGGGTGTGGGGGAAAGTAACACTGCACATCACCCTGAACACACCATCCCCACTGTGAAACATGGCGGTGGCGGCATCATGTGGTGGGGATGCTTTTCTCCAGCAGGGACAGGGAAGCTGCTCAGAGTTGATGGGAAGATGGATGGAGACAAATACAGGGCAATCTTAGAAGAAAACCTGTTAGAGTCTGCAAAAGACTTGAGACCGGGGGGAGGGGGGAGGTTCACCTTCCAGCAGGACAACGACCCTAAAGTACAGCCAGAGCTACAATGGGATGGTTTAGATCAAAGCCTATTCATGTGTTAGAATGGCCCAGTCACAGTCCAGACCCAAATCCCATTGAGAATCTGTGGCCAGACTTGCTGATCACAGACGCTCTCCATCCAATCTGACAGAGACAGAGATATTTTACAAAGAAGAAGAATGGGCAGAAATGTCCCTCTCTAGATGTGCAAAGCTGGTAGAGACACCCCCAAAAAGACTTGTAGAGAAAGGGGGTCCTACAAAGTATTGACTCCGGGGGGCGCCATACAAATGCCCCTCCCCCCACACTTTTCACAGATTTATTTGTATCATTTTCCTTCCACTTCACAATCATGTGACACTTTGTGTCTCTCACATAAAATCCCAATAAAACATTTTACGTTTTTGGGTGTAACGTGAGAACATGAAAAAGTATTCATACCCCTTGAAACTTTCCACAGAGCACTGTCTATACACAATTTTATGAGATGGTTCTGAGCGCGGTATTTACTTTTTTCTTTCAGCGCCCCGAATGACCACCTGGAAATGTAAGTTGGATCGCCAATTATCCGCCATTGTTTTCTTTTGTTCCATCGGTGACATGACTGAGCCGAGTGCAGATTAACCACTTCCCGACCGCCGCATGTAGATAAACGTCCACAGAAGGGCACGTTAAGGCAGATGTAAAGTTACGTCCCTGCCTTTGCACGGGTCGGGGGTTCCGATCGGGACCCCCCTGCTACATGCGGCGGTCGGAAACCCGCGGGGAGCGATCCGGGACGAAGGCGCGGCTATTGGTTTCTAGCCGCCCGCTCGCGATGGCTCCCCGGAGCTGAAGAACGGGGAGAGCCGTATGTAAACACGGCTTCCCCGTGCTTCACTGTGGCGGCTGCATCGATCGAGTGATCCCTTTTATAGGGAGACTCGATCGATGACGTCACACCTACAGCCACACCCCCCTACAGTTATAAACGCACACAAATCCTACAGCGCCCCCCTGTGGTTAACTCCCAAACTGCAACTGTCATTTCCACAGTAAACAATGCAATTTGAACGCAATTTTTGCTGTGAAAATGACAACGGTCCCAAAAATGTGTCAAAATTGTCCGAAGTGCCCGCCATAATGTCGCAGTCACGAAATCGGCGCCATTAGTAGTAAAAAATAAATAATAAAAATGCAATAAAACTATCCCCTATTTTGTAAACGCTATAAATTTTGCGCAAACCAATCGATAAACGCTTATTGCGATTTTTTTTTTTTTTTTTACCAAAAATAGGTAGAAGAATACGTATCGGCCTAAACTGAGGGAAAAAAAATTGTATATATGTTTTTGGGGGATATTTATTATAGCAAAAAGTAAAAAATATTGCATTTTTTTTCAAAATTGTCGCTCTATTTTTGTTTATAGCGCAACAAATAAAAACCGCAGAGGTGATTAAATACCACCAAAAGAAAGCTCCATTTGTGGGGAAAAAAGGAC
This sequence comes from Rana kukunoris, assembly GCA_029574335.1. Classification (NCBI taxonomy): domain Eukaryota; kingdom Metazoa; phylum Chordata; class Amphibia; order Anura; family Ranidae; genus Rana; species Rana kukunoris. The sequence goes on from JAJQKJ010002006.1 coordinate 23,530, forward strand.
GCCAATTTTGTTTGGGAGCCACGTCGCACGACCGCGCAATAGTCAGTTAAAGCGACGCAGCGCCGAATTGTAAAAAGGCCTTTGGGCATTTAGCAGCATATTGGTCCGGGGCTTAAGTGGTTAAACCACAACAGAAGGAGAGGGATTGGCTACTAGTAGAGCTTCAGGTTTTGTTGAACTACAGCTCCCAGCATGCAGGATGGTGTAGCCTCTGCTCGCTGCCTTTGACTAGACAAGCTGGTAATCAGTTGCTAGGACTGCTCACTGTCCTAGCAACCAATCACCTCCTGGTTAACTTGAAAGGTTAACAGAGGCAGCTCCTGATTTTTTTTGGGGGGGGGGGGGGGGGGGGGGGGGGGGGGACGATTTCATGAAAAAAAAAATAACAAAACAGTAAAGTTGGCTAAATTTGTGAAAGATGATGTTACACCGAGTAAATAGATACCCAAAATTGCGCACACTCGTGGAATGGCGCCAAACTTCAGTACTTAAAAAACTCCATAGGCGTCGCTTAATTTTGTTTTTTACAGGTTACCAGTTTAGAGTTACAGAGGAGGTCTAGGGCTAGAATTATTGCTCTCGCTCGAACACACGGGGCGATGCCTCACATGTGTGGTTTGAACAGTGTATACATATGTGGGCGGGACTTGCATGCGTGTTCGCTTCTGAGTACAAGCTACCGGGGACAGGGGCTTTTTAAAATATTTTACATTATATTTTAAATTTTTATACTTTTTTTTTTTTTTTTGATCACTTTTATTCCTATTACATGGAATGTAAACATCCCTTGTAATAGGAATATATATCGTGACAGGTCCTCTTTATGGAGAGATGGTCAATAAGACCTCCACATCTCTCCTCCAGCATGAGATCGTAAAAAAAAAAAAAAAAATCACTGATCTCATGCCGACAGCTTTGTTCACTTCCGGGAACCTGGGCGTGACGTCATAACGTCGCGCACGGGCCTCCGACGGTCATAGAGATGACTGGTGACCATCTGGTCACCGGAAATCTCTATCGTTGTCATCCGGCGCCGGCTGGTTCTGTCTCCGGGCCCCCGATGGCACGGGAGAGCCTGGAGAATCATCGGGTGGCTGGCGGCGGGAGGGGGGCACGTCCCCTCCCGTTGCCTATAAGAACGATCAAGAGGCAGAAGTGCCGCTATGATCGGTCTTATGGTGCGCAGAATCGCCGGCTCTAAAAGACGATCTCTGAGTGATGCCTGTAGCTTCACCCATCATACAGATATCACCGCACAAAGCCCAGGACCAATTTTCAGCTTTCAGCGCTGTCGCACTTTGAATGACAATTGCGCGGTCGTGCCACACTGCACCCAAACTACATTTGTATCATTTTGTTCCCACATATAGAGATTTCTTTTGGTGGCATTTGATCACCTCTGGGGGTTTTTATTTTCTGCAAAAAATAAATAAAAAAATTACAGAAAATTTAGAAAATAAAAAAATTACAGAAAATTTAGAAAATAAAAAAATTACAGAAAATTTAAAATAAAAAATTACAGAAAAAAAAAAAAAAAAGTTTCTTTTTTGTTTCTGTTATAAAACATTGTAAATAAGTATGTTTTCTCCTTCACTGATGGGCACTGATGGTACTGCACTGACGGGCACGGATAAGGCGGCACTGATGGGCACCGATGAGGTGGCACTGATGTGATGGCATCGATGGGCACTGATATGCGGCACGGATGAGCATGGATAGGCGGCATGGATGGGCGCGGATAGTCGACACGGATGGGCACTGATAGGCGGCATGAATGGCCCCTGATAGTCGGCATGCATGGGCACGGATAGTTGGCATGGATAGTCGGCATGAATGGGCACAGATGGCCACGGATAGTCGGCATGGATGGGCACTGATAGTCGGCATGGATGGGCACTGATGGTCGGCATGGATGGGCACTGATGGTCGGCATGGATGGGCACTGATGGTCGGCATGGATGGGCACTGATGGTCGGCATGGATGGGCACTGATGGTCGGCATGGATGGGCACTTATAGGTGGCACTAATGTATGTTGTACTAATGGATGCCAATCTGTGCCAAACAATGCCTGCCAATCAATGATGCCCATTGTGAGCACTGATTGGCATTGATTGTGGGCAATGATTGGCATCCATTTTTTGTAAATTTTCATCTCTGGTGGTCTAGGGTGGCATACCTGTAATGGGCATCCCTGGTGGTCTAGTGGCATCCCTGGTGGTCTAGTGGCATCCCTGGTGGTCTAGTGGCATCCCTGGTGGTCCAGTGTGGGCATCCAAGGGGGGGCTGTGCTGATAATCGTTCAGCACAAACCCCCCACCCCCCTGTCAGAGGAGCAGCCGATCGGCTCTCCTCTACTCGCGTCTGACAGACACGAGTGAGGAAATGCCGATTACTGGCTTTTCCTGATTGGACACGGCTGATCACGTGGTAAAGAGTCACCGTCAGAGACTTTTTACCTAGACCGGTGTTGCGGGGTGTCAGACTGACCCCCTGCAACAACGATCGCCGCGATGCGCGCCCCCGGGGGTGCGCAGCGGCTCAAAATCCTGAGGCCGTCATATGACGTCCAGTCAAGATATTGAAAGCACTTTGCCGACGTCAATCTGCAATTAGCGGGCGGCAAAGTGGTTAAGTAAGGACGAGGGGGTTCTATTCTTGATTTGGATGTAAATGGTGTATGTCGGGTTCTTCTTCAGGGAGAAAAGCTGAATTATTGATAACCGTTTTCTTTCTCCCCTCTTTGCAGGACATCGAATTCCCAGCAATTCCTCATCCCGAGAGTAACTACAAAGTCCTGAAGGGGGCAGCACTGTGACCATGAGGACCTCCAATGACCACCATTACCGTGGACTCCAGCCTCCAATCTTGTGTGTGTGACGCACACGGAGGCAATCAGGAACGTTGTGACTATTTATTGCAGATTTTTCTATTTATTTCCCATTCTATTTCACGGACGCACCCGCCGGCTGTGACGGGTTCTGACCCCCGGCAACCCGAAACCCAAACAGAAAACTTTGAGGGAACTTTTATTCCAAGGTGAAGGGTCTTCCTTCTTTCCTGTGTGTGTGAAGATTAGATAAGACTCCGCCCCCCCCCTCCCCCCCCGCTGGACCCACCAAATGACCCACGGCTGCTGATGGCGGGTTCCGGGCGGCACTTCTATTGCACTTCTATTTTTATACATTTCATGCAAAATGGTTTTTGTCAATTTTTTTTTTTAAATCTTTAATCTGAAAAAAAATATTTTTTGAAACATAAAAATTTAAAGTGAAGAAAGTTTTATTTTTGTGGTATTAGAAGAAGTTTCTGAAGAGCGCTCAATACGACGGCTTGTGTTTAATGGGATCCGACAAATCGGGACATTGAGATTCACATGAGGGACCATAGGGGGGGATTCTGAGGATGGATTAGGAGGGATTCAGGATGGATTATCAGGACAGTGAGGGACCATAGGGGGGATTCTGAGGATGGATTCACATGGCAGTGAGGGACCATAGGGGGGATTGTGAGGATGGATTCACATGGAGTCCATAGGGGGATTGTGAGGATGGATTCCGGGGATGAACGTTGGGGGGATTGTGAGGATGGATTCCCATGTGGTTGTACTCTAGTGACTAATGCCTTTAGGTCACTCCAATGCCATCAGGGAATGGTGGAGACCACTACTACCATGGCGGGAGACCACTGGTGTGGTGGAGAGACAGGGACCAGGGATGGGAGGACCACTACCATTGTAGTGGCGGGAGACCACTCCATTGGATCGTCATTGGTGGCGGAGAGACCACTCAGTGGGAGGCATAGTGTCCCATCATTGGTGGCGGGAGACCACTCAGTGGGAGGCATAGTGTCCCATCATTGGTGTCAGTGGGAGGCATAGTGTCCCATCATTGGTGGCGAAGAGACCACTCAGTGGGAGGCATAGTGTCCCATCATTGGCGGAGAGACCACTACTATGTGTCAGTGGGAGGATGGCGGAGAGACCACTAGTGTCCCATCATTGGTGGCGGAGAGACCACTCAGTGGGAGGCATATTGTCCCATCATTGGTGGCGGAGAGACCACTCAGTGGGAGGCATAGTGTCCCATCATTGGTGGCGGAGAGACCACTCAGTGGGGGGGGGACCACTACTATGGGATAGTGCCCCATCATGGCGGGAGACCACTGGTGTCAGTGGGAGCAATATTGCCCCATCATTGGTGTCAGTGGCTTTCACACACATGATTCTTATTCTTGGAATCTCACTAATACCAGGTGCCCCATCATTGGTGTCAGTGGGGGGGGGGGGAATAGTGCAGAAATAATATGAAATATATTATTTAAAAATCATTTATTTTTTATTTTGAGGAAAAAAAAATTCAAGTATTAAAAATAACATCATTTATATCACAATATCAGGTGTAAGATGGATTTCAGTGGGAGCAATAGTGCCCCAACAAAAGCAACAAAAACCATAAATATGTAAATGAACATTGGTATTACATAACAATTATCTCCACATGTCAGTGGGGTCCTGCGTCAGCTCTGCGCGCTTTGCGTTTGTTTCTTCGTTTGGAAGAACCGGAAATAGTGCCCCATCGTGTTGGGGGGGCTTCATTGGTGTCAGTTCCATTTCACCTGGGAACTTTCTCTACTTCATCAGCAATAGTGTGAATATAAGTCCCCAAGGAGAAAGCATCGATGTCAGTGGGAGGAATAGTGTCCAGTGGGAGGAATAGTGCATCATTGGTGTCAGTGGGAGGAATAGTGTCCAGTGGGAGGAATAGTGTCGTCGTTGGTGTCAGTGGAGGGAATAGTGGAGGAATAGTGTCCCCATCATTGGTGTCAGTGGAGGGAATAGTGTCCCATCATTGGTGTCAGTGGGAGGAATAGTGTCCCATCATTGGTGTCAGTGGAGGGAATAGTGTCCCATCATTGGTGTCAGTGGGAGGAATAGTGTCCCATCATTGGTGTCAGTGGGAGGAATAGTGTCCAGTGGGAGGAATAGTGTCATCATTGGTGTGGAGGAATAGTGTCAGTGGGAGGAATAGTGTCCCGTCAGTGAGAGGAATAGTGTCAGTAGGAAGGTGGAGGGGAAGGAATAGTGTCCATGTTGGTACACCAGTGAGAGGAATAGTGCCGCAGTAGGAAGGTCCCCATCATTGGGAGGGGAGGAATAGTGTCCATGTTGGGGAGGAATACACATTGGTGTCAGTGGGAGCAATAGTGTCCCATCATTGCAGTAGGAAGGTCCCATCATTGGGAGGGGAGGAATAGTGTCCATGTTGGGGAGAAATACACATTGGTGTCAGTGGGAGAAATAGTGTCCCATCATTGCAGTAGAAATAGTGTCCCAAGGGGGAGGGGCCATGTTGGTACACCAGTGGGAGGAATAGTGTCCGCAGTAGGAAGGGGGAGGGTCCCCATCATTGCAGTGGGAGAAATAGTGTCATGTTGGTACACCAGTGGGAGGAATAGATTCCCATCATTGCAGTAGGAAGGTCCCATCATTGGGAGGGGAGGAATAGTGTCCATGTTGGGGAGGAATACACATTGGTATCAGTGGGAGGAATAGTGCCCCATCATTGCAGTAGGAAGGTCCCATCATTGGGAGGGGAGGAATAGTGTCCATGTTGGTACACCAGTAGGAAGGTGGAGGGGTAATGTTGGTACCGCAGTAGGAAGGGGGAGGGGCCATGTTGGTACACCCCGCAGTAGGAAGGGGGAGGGGCCATGGACACCCCGGGGAAGGGAGGGGCCATGTTGGTACACCCCGCAGTAGGAAGGGGAGGGGCCAGGGTACACCCCGTAAAGGGGGAGGGGTGTTGGTACACCCCGCAGTAGGAAGGGGGAGGGGCCATGTTGGTACACCCCGCAGTAGGAAGGGGGAGGGGCCATGTTGGTACACCCCGCAGTAGGAAGGGGGAGGGGCCATGTTGGTACACCCCGCAGTAGGAAGGGGGAGGGGCCATGTTGGTACACCCCGTAGGAAGGGGGAGGGGTAATGTTGGTACAGTAGGAAGGGGGAGGGGTGGGTAGGGGGAAGGGGGAGGGGCCATGTTGGTACACCCCGCAGTAGGAAGGGGGAGGGGTAATGTTGGTACCATGGAAGGGGGAGGGGCCATTGGTACACCCCGCAGTAGGAAGGGGGGGGCCAGGGGCAGTAGGAAGGGGGAGGGGTAATGTTGGTACATGGAAGGGGGAGGGGTTGGTACACCCCGCAGTAGGAAGGGGGAGGGGCCATGGGTAGGGGAAGGTGGAGGGGCCATGTTGGTACACCCCGCAGTAGGAAGGGGGAGGGGCCATGTTGGTACACCCCGTAGGAAGGGGGAGGGGCAGTAGGAAGGGGGAGGGGCCATGTTGGTACACCCCGCAGTAGGAAGGGGGAGGGGTAATGTTGGTACACCCCGCAGTAGGAAGGGGGAGGGGCCATGTTGGTACACCCCGCAGTAGGAAGGGGGAGGGGTAATGTTGGTACACCCCGCAGTAGGAAGGGGGAGGGGTAATGTTGGTACACCCCGCAGTAGGAAGGTGTTGGTACACCCCGCAGTAGGAAGGGGGAGGGGTAATGTTGGTACACCCCGCAGTAGGAAGGGGGAGGGGCCATGTTGGTACACCCCGCAGTAGGAAGGGGGAGGGGCCATGTTGGTACACCCCGCAGTAGGAAGGGGGAGGGGTAATGTTGGTACACCCCGCACTGCTCAGCACTAAACCTATTAGGCTTTCAAAATGAAACATGCAAACACCATCACAGATGCCAACATCCTCTATTTATTTATATACAGTCTCTCTCTTTATTGCTAAAATGACAGTAATACCTCGGATTGCGAGTAACGCGGATTCACGAGCATTTCGCATTATGAGCCGTTATTTAAAAAAAACTCCTGACTCTGCTTGCGAGTGTTGTCTCACAATACGAGAAGGATTCAATCCTCTGTGGTGTGCAGTACCGCATTTGGCCAGAGGTGCCGCTAACACTCGGATGAACTCGGAGTCGCTCGGAAACACCCGGTTTCCCAAAAGTATCCAAACAGTTTCCGAGCGTTTCAGCCGCCCCCAACCTCTGGCCACATGGGGTACTGCATACAATCACGCAAGGGGGGGGGACACATGCATCACGCAGGGGGGGGACACAGGCATCACGCAGGGGGGGGGGACACATGCAGGGGGGGGGGGGGACACAGGCATCACGCAGGGGGGGGGGACACAGGCATCACGCAGGCGGGGGGGGGGGGAGGGGGGGGGACACAGGCAGGGCGGGGGGGGGACACAGGCATCACGCAGGGGGGGGGGGGGGACACAGGCGGGGGGGGGGACCACGCAAGGCGGGGGGGGGGGGACACAGGCATCACGCAAGGCGGGGGGGGGGACACAGGCGGGGGGGGGGGATCACGCAAGGGGGGGGGGGGGGACGGGGGGGGGGGGGGGCAATCACAAGGCGGGGGGGGGGAAAAAAGGGGAAACAACGCAAGGCGGGGGGGGGGACACAGGCATACGCAAGGCGGGGGGGGGGACACAGGCATCACGCAAGGGCGGGGGGGGGGACACAGGCATCCGCAAGGCGGGGGGGGGGACACAGGCATCACGCAAGGCGGGGGGGGGACACAGGCATCACGCAGGGGGGGGGGGGGACACAGGCATCACGCAAGGGGGGGACACAGGCATAAAGGGGGGGGGACACAGGCATCACGCAAGGCAGGGGGGGGGGACACAGGCATCACGCAGGGGGGGGGGGGGGACACAGGCATGAGGGGGGGGGACACAGGCATCACGCAGGGGGGGGGGGGACACAGGCATCACGCAGGGGGGGGGGACACAGGCATCACGCAGGGGGGGGGGGGACACAGGCATAAGGGGGGGGGGATAAGGGGGGGGGGGGGGACGAAGCAAGGGGGGGGGGGGGGACAAACACGCAAGGCGGGGGGGGGGGGACACAGGCATAAAGGCGGGGGGGGGGGACACAGGCATGAAGGGGGGGGGGGGACAGTGAAGGCGGGGGGGGGGGGGACACAGGCATACGCAGGGGGGGGGGGGACACAGGCATCCCGGCGGGGGGGGGGGGAGTCACGCAAGGCGGGGGGGGGGACACAGGCACAGGCATCACGGGGGGGGGGGGGGGCAATCCAAAAAAAAGGGGAACCTCCCTGATTTTAAATAACCTCTCTCTCTCCCCTCCCCCTCTCTCACCGGAGGGTTCGGATGAATAACCGGCTACGTGCGGCCTCCCGGTGTCTCCTCTCCTCGGGGGTTGAAGTCACTGCTGTGCCCCTCCTCCCATCCCTTCCCGGCCACACCGGGGCGCAGCTTCCCCATCACAACACCGGCTACCGGAACTCCCCGTATTCATGTGTGAGAGTCACACAGATCACTTCCGGCCGGGGGCGGAGCTCTACGGTGATCACCGGAAGGACTGTCTAATGATCGCACTCTATAGGAAGTGCTGGCCTCTAGCGGCACCCGGGAGTATTACAGGCATTGGAAGATCTACAGACCCAATACAAAAAAATCTATTTATTATCATTTTAATAATATTGGTAATATCCTTCTTCTCATCACTAATATTATTAAGTGTATTCATATTTATTATAATAATAATAATACAATTCATATTCATTTATGATATTAAATACAAATAAAACAAATCAAACATACAGAATTATTACATGTTAATAATATTATACTGATATAAAATGCAGGATTATCTCTGAATAACTATAATGAATTTAATTACATAAAATAATATCTAATAATCGGCTGCAAGGGAGAAGTTGTTTTCGAGGCACAGACACAATTTTCTCAGTGCTGGTCATGTGACCTGCAGTGTAAAAATAGCTGCACACTGGAGAAAACAAACACTGTGATGTTACCATGGTAACAAGCACTGTGATGTCACAGCTGCAGCCAGTAAATAAATAGCCGTGCAGGAGGAGGATTTGGCAGTTGACAATAGGTCTTCACAGCAGAAGCATCTCTCTTGCAGAGCTCCTGTCTGATAGATTCGCATTTCATCACATTATCTCCAGTGATTGGAATTGAGAGTCGATTGATTGATTGATTGATTGGCATTAATTGTCTGATCTATTATTAGTAATTGGCATTTCTTGTCAGTTATTTTCTACAAGCAAAAATGAGGAACGAAATCCTCGCCGTGATTCTTGTTCTGTTGGTTCCTTGGGAACTCAACAGAAGAAATACCGTCATACAATCCCCAGAGATCCACCACGTGGATCAGGAGGAGGGGGAGGGGATTGTGGAACCAACACAGAAGCCAGCAGAGATTCCGCTGATTTTTAAAATCCTTTACCCATGGGCTGTACCTAGAGATGTCGTCAAAGGGGTCCCAGAGACCCCCATGGAGGAGCCCAGGAATGTCATCGTAGAGTCCCCAGAGACGGAGGAAGAGATTGTGAAAACAACACCACAGCCAGCGAAGATTCCGCTGATATTTAGAATCTTGTACCCATGGGCTGTACCTAGAGATGTTGTCAGAGGGGTCTCACAGACCCCCATGGAGGAGCCCAGGAATGTCATTGTAGGGGCCCCAGACACCCGCATGGAGGAGAAGGAAGAGATTGTGGAAACAACACCACAGCCAGCGAAGATTCCGCTGGTATTTAGAATCTTGTACCCATGGGCTGTACCTAGAGATGTTGTCAGAGGGGTCCCACAGACCCCCATGCAGGAGCCCAGGAATGTCATCGTAGGGGCCCCAGAAATGGAGGAGGAGAACACGAAGAGGGCGGAGCAGCCAGTGGAGGAAACGGTAAGAGGAATTGAAAATGACCATCCAGAGCCCATCAGCTGGTTTTCATTCCTGACCCGTCCTCCATTCTGGTTTAGCTGGGCATTCCTGATCTGTGTTCTCATTCTGAAGTACGTCCTGCGCCAAAATGACCTGGCCAGAATATTAAGACGCTATTTGATGTTCCTGCAGCTGAGCGGATTAATTCATCTACTGATCGATATCTGGAACAGACAGGGGCCAGCCTGTGAGTACATAATCCTACCCCTGCTTATAAATGCTGGTGATTGGTACCAATGGGTGGTCACCGGGCTCTGGTCAGTCTGGTCCAATGGGTGTGTGGCATTAGAGAACACAGTCCCACCCGTACTTATAAATATTGTTACTGAGCACCGGTTAGAGTGCTTTCTGAGCCTTATCATCATGCTGGTGGCACTGCTCCTAGGATATTTTAAACCAATCTACCAACTGTTCCGACCAACAAGTAGCTACATCACCCCACCAACCAGTGAGAATGTGGACAGCTCTATGGAAGAGACCGACGTTCCCTTTTCCAGTGTCGCACCTCTTCAAGCTTCCCATAGTGCTAGCCTAAGCCAGCATATAGAGAAGCTTGAATCAGAAATGGTGGTCGAGCACAGGGATCTCTTCCCACAAAAGAGTGACATCATCATTCCACCAACAAGCAAAAATGCAGCAAGCGCCATGGAGACCGACGTTCCCATTCCCAGCATCGCATCTACCAGGAATAACACTAAGCCTTGGAGTTCTGAAATCCTTGCAACCACCCCAGCAATGGATTCCAGCCTTGGGCCACAATGGAGAACGTTTTTTTGTCCATCCCAGCATCTTACGTCGTAGGAAAAATGTGGACAGCTCTATGGAGGAGACCGACGTTTCCCTTCCCAGCGTCGCATCTACCAGGAAAAACACTAAGCCTTGGAGTTCTGAGATCCTTCCAACCACCCCAGCAATGGATTCCAGCCTTGGGCCACAATGGAGAACGTTTTTTTGTCCATCCCAGCATCGCACGTCGTAGGAAAAATGTGGACAGCTCTATGGAGGAGACTGACGTTCCCATTCCCAGCGTCACACCTCCTCGAGCTTCCCTTCGTGCTAAGCTAAGCCGGCATATAAGGAAGCTCAAATCAAAAATGGTGATCGGGAACGTGAATATCTTCCCACGAAAGAGTGACATCACCCCACCGAGTAATATCATTCCACCAACAAGCAAAAATGCAGCGAGCGCCATGGAGGAGACCGACGCTCCCATTCCCAGCGTCGCACCTACCAGGAATAACACTAAGCCTAGGAGTGATGAGAGCCTTCCAACCAACTACAGGACCCCAGAAATGGATTCCGGCCTTAGTCCACAATGGAGAACAGTTATTGTTCATCCCAGAGTCGCACCTCGTAGGGAAAATGTGGACAGCTCTATGGAGGAGACCGACGTTCCCGTTCCCAGCGTAACAACTCCTCGAGCTTCCCTTCGTGCTAAGCTAAGCCAGAGTATAGAGAAGCTCAAATTAAAAATGGTGATCGGGAACGGGAATATCTTCCCACGAAAGAGTGACATCAACCCACTGAGTGATGTCATCATTTCACCAACAAGGGAAAATGTGGACAGCTCTATGGAAGAGACCGACGTTCCCGTTCCCAGTGTCACGCCTCCTCGGGATCAAAGCAACGTCACCCCACAGAATGGCGGTCGCCTCTCATTACCGAGTTCCCTTATGTCACCAGTGACTGATGACATCAATATGCTATTGGATTCCAGCATTAGCCAACAAAGGGCAACGCTGGCTGTTGTACCCAATGTGGAAACTCGCAGTAATCAGACCCGTCTTCACCTACGGGAATTATTCCGGCTAGTGAAGAAGCGCAAGGCAACCAAGGAGGACCGCCAGGAATCTTAAACCGGATCTTTACTTTTCATTGCCTCTCGGGGGATCAGGAAGGAATTGTTTCCCCTGCTGGAGCACATTGGATCATCGCTCTGCTGGGGTTTTTTTTTCCTTCCTCTTTGGGTACAGAATTGGGTATTGTACGATATTTTTTATTTTATTTATTATTTTTTTATGGTTGAACTGGATGGACTTGTATCTTTTTTCAACCTATGTTAGTTAGTTATTATATTATAAATAGTGTAGTGTTATTATAGTGTGTTGTTGTAGTGCAGTGTTATTATAGTGTGTTGTTGTAGTGCAGTGTTATTACACTGTTAGTCAGGTTGAAAAAAGACACAAGACCATCCAGTTCAACCATAAAAAATAAAAATATCGTACAATCCCATAGACCCAAAGATGCTTCTTGCCAGAATTCTAAACTGAGATTTCATCTTCCCTCGCTGTTCCATCTTGTGAGGAGAAAATTCTTGTCTGTAAGCCGGAGGGACGCAGTGGGAAGGGGACTACATCTCCCAGCAATCTCTGTCCGCATTGGGAACTACAACTCACAGCATGCACTGTGTATGTAATGGGGCTTCAGCTCCCAGCCTGGAATAAGATGTTACAGCACTATATGTCCCAGCATGATTTTTTTCTATAGATGTACTACAGGTCCCAGCAATCTCTGCATACCCCAGACTACTCCCCTCCCCCCCCTCAGGGGTAATTTCACCCCACACTACTCTCCCACCAAGGGTGGTGGGTCCCCTCCCCCCAGGAAAAGGGTGGGCCGGTTGGGCCTGCGGGAAGGGGTAAAGGGCGGTGGGAGATGAGTGGGGTGGCGGGACTGGGGGGGTGCAATCCCCCATGAGGAGGGGGAGCAGGCTAGGATATCACTGGGACCTGTAATATCCCCATAGAAAAAATCATGCTGGGATATGTAGTCCCACAGCATCTTATTCCAGGCTGAGAGCTGAACCCCCACTACTTACACAGTGCATGCTTGGAGTTGTAGTTCCCCATGCGGACATAGACTGCTGGGAGTTGTAGTTCCTTAGAGCCTGAGCTGAGGCGGCAGATTACACAGACACACCGTGACTCACCTGTAGACTCACCTGTAGTCCGGACAATGGCTCCTCCCTCTGGAGCTCTGTGTGGGGGATGGTCCCTCCTCCCCCACTCTCCACACACCGACACCCACATCTCCACTCACTTACCACCGAGGGTGGGGCTCCAATTGCCCGCCCTCCCCCACACACAGGGCCGATCCAGGAAATTTTCGATTGCCTCGATCGGGGGATCAGGAAGGAATTTTTTCCCCAGCTGGAGCACATTGATCATGCTTTGCTGGGGTTTTTCGCCTTCCTCTGGATCAACTGCCTCAAAACCCAATACACCTGCTCATCTACCACCAAGAGGGGACGCTACCACCCTGAGTATGGGGTGAGTGTGGCTAGTGGAACTTCCCCCCAAGTTTCATCTGCCCTCACTACCCCACGCCCAGCGTACTGGTAATACCACCTGCCCTCACCTACATGCACTCATCTACCACCAAGAGGGCATGCTACCACCCTGGGTATGGGGTGAGTGTGGCCAGTGGAACCTCCCCCCAAGTTTCATCTGTCCTCACTCCCCCACGCCCAGCATACTGTTAATACCACCTGCCCTCACCTACATGCACTCATCTACCACCAAGCGGTGACACTACCACCCTGGGTATGGGGTAGGTGTGGCCAGTGGAACATCCCCCCAAGTTTCATCTGCCCTCACTCCCCCACGCCCAGCATACTGTTAATACCACCTGCCCTCACCTATATGCACTCATCTACCACCAAGCGGTGACACTACCACCCTGGGTATGGGGTGAGTGTGGCCAGTGGAACTTCCCCCCAAGTTTCATCTGTCCATGCTCCCCCACGCCCAGCGTAATGGTACTACCCACTGGCTCCACCTATATGCACTCATCTACCACCAAGAGGGTCCATTACACAGACACACCGTGACTCACATGTAGTCCGGACAATGGCTCCTCCCTCTGGAGCTCTGTGTGGGGGATGGTCCCTCCTCCCCCACTCTCCACACACCGACACCCACATCTCCACTCACTTACCACCGAGGGTGGGGCTCCAATTGCCTGCCCTCCCCACACACAGGGCCGATCCAGGAAATTTTCGATTGCCTCGATCGGGGGATCAGGAAGGAATTTTTTCCCCAGCTGGAGCACATTGATCATGCTTTGCTGGGGTTTTTCGCCTTCCTCTGGATCAACTTCCTCACAACCCAATACACCTGCTCATCTACCACCAAGGGGGGGCGCTACCACCCTGGGTAGGGGGTGAGTGTGGCCAGTGGAACTTCCCCCCAAGTTTCATCTGTCCTCACTACCCCACGCCCAGCGTACTGGTAATACCACCTGCCCTCACCTACATGCACTCATCTACCACCAAGCGGTGACACTACCACCCTGGGTATGGGGTAAGTGTGGCCAGTGGAACTTCCCCCCAAGTTTCATCTGTCCCCACTCCCCTACACCCAGCGTAATGGTAATACCACCTGTCCTCACCTACATGCACTCATCTACCACCAAGAGGGGACGCTACCACCCTGGGTATGGGGTGAGTGTGGCCAGTGGAACTTCCCCCCAAGTTTCATCTGTCCCCACTCCCCTACACCCAGCGTAATGGTAATACCACCTGCCCTCACCTACATGCACTCATCTACCACCAAGAGGGGATGCTACCACCCTGGGTATGGGGTGAGTGTGGCCAGTGGAACTTCCCCCCAAGTTTCATCTGTCCTCACTCCCCCACGCCCAGCATACTGGTACTACCCCCTGGCCCCACCTATATGCACTCATCTACCACCAAGAGGGGACGCTACCACCCTGAGTATGGGGTGAGTGTGGCCAGTGGAACTTCCCCCCAAGTTTCATCTGTCCTCACTCCCCCATACCCAGCATACTGTTAATACCACCTGCCCTCACCTACATGCACTCATCTACCACCAAGCGGTGACACTACCACCCTGGGTATGGGGTAAGTGTGGCCAGTGGAACTTCCCCCCAAGTTTCATCTGCCCTCACTCCCCCACACCCAGCGTAATGGTGCTACCCCCTAGCCCCACCTATATGCACTCATCAACCACCAAGAGGGGATGCTACCACCCTGGGTATGGGGTGAGTGTGGCCAGTGGAACTTCCCCCAAGTTTCATCTGCCCTCACTCCCCCACACCCAGCGTAATGGTAATACCACCTGCCCTCACCTATATGCACTCATCTACCACCAAGAGGGGATGCTACCACCCTGGGTATGGGATGAGTGTGGCCAGTGGAACTTCCCCCAAGTTTCATCTGCCCTCACTCCCCCACACCCAGCGTAATGGTGCTACCCCCTAGCCCCACCTATATGCACTCATCTACCACCAAGAGGGGACGCTACCACCCTGGGTATGGGGTGAGTGTAGCTAGTGGAACTTCCCCCCAAGTTTCATCTGCCCTCACTCCCCCACACCCAGCGTAATGGCACTACCCACTGGCTCCACCTATATGCACTCATCTACCACTAAGAGGGTCCAGAGAAAATTGGGTGCCTTGCAGATAAGTTGGGCTACATGCCCAGGTAAAAACAGGACTAACATTTATTTACTAACACACTGGCCAACATACAATGACCGGCATGCACTGATCTACACTAACAGTACATAAACTGACCGCTCCATGCTTTAGAAAGATGCACACAGACAGACAACCCAATTAGGAGAAAGTAGATGGCACACACAGATTATAGGATGAGGCCGTACTACAAACACACACCCAACATTAGAAGAAGGATGACTAGCATCCAGTAGGCTAGCTTAGTGTAGGTCCTGCCCTAGAAGAGTCTACCTTGCCGTGGTGGGCAGGCTTGGAATCTCTTGGTCAAAAGTGTGTCAGCGAATGGGCTAGAGGATCGCTAGATCTTCACTTCTGGCCAATTGATTTTACCAAAGGACTCTTGGTTTATTCAGAGTGTATATAGTTGGAAAAGGAAAAAAAATGTGTCTAGATCCAGAATTATACTTTCATAAAACACACAATAAAAAAATTGGTATATTTACATTTGAATTGCTTCCTCTTTTATTTAATCCTTTCATGACCACTTGGATGCCCAGGCCACATTTGTAAGGCTGGAAGGGGGGCTCTATGGCTACTTCTTCCACTTCTGGTGTGGGGATGTGTAATAGGTGTTTATGTATTAACATGTATCCTAACCATGTATATATGTACTGACAAGCCCCTTATGTGACAGTGGTGACAACAAGGTCCTCTCAATGGAGACATCGGGGGTCTTCACCCCAAGAACAGGAGATACAATTACATCCAGAAATGAAACATTCCCCTTTACTAAGAAAAGATATCACCTTCTCAGGGAATTTTATATCCATTAGTAATAAATGTTCTATTCCTACACATTCCCCTCACACAATATACAGGGAATTCTTTCCTGTTATCCGGGGCTGGAGGATCTGCTCTATTCAGAAGAAGTGTTTTTCTGCCTCACAATCTATACTATCTATAGTCTATGCAGGACACTCGCATGTATACAGGGACTCCGAAGGGCGCTCGTGTGTATACAGGGACTCCGAAGGGCGCTCGCGTGTATACAGGGACTCCGAAGGGCGATCGCGTGTATACAGGGACTCCGAAGGGCGATCGCGTGTATACAGGGACTCCGAAGGGCGCTCGCATGTATACAGGGACTCCGAAGGGCGCTCGCGTGTATACAGGGACTCCGAAGGGCGCTCGCGTGTATACAGGGACTCCGAAGGGCGCTCGCGTGTATACAGGGACTCCGAAGGGCGCTCGTGTGTATACAGGGACTCCGAAGGGCGCTCGCGTGTATACAGGGACTCCGAAGGCTACGCGAATGTATACAGGGACTCCGAAGGCTACGCGCATGTATACAGGGACTCCGAAGGGCGCTTGCGTGTATACAGGGACTCCGAAGGGCGCTCGTGTGTATACAGGGACTCCGAAGGGCGCTCGTGTGTATACAGGGACTCCGAAGGGCATTCGCGTGTATACAGGGACTCCGAAGGGCACTCGCGTGTATACAGGGACTTCCGAAGGACACTCGCGTGTATACAGGGACTTCCGAAGGACACTCGCGTGTATACAGGGACTTCCGAAGGACACTCGCGTGTATACAGGGACTTCCGAAGGACACTCGCGTGTATACAGGGACTTCCGAAGGACACTCGCGTGTATACAGGGACTCCGAAGGGCGCTCGTGTGTATACAGGGACTCCGAAGGGCGCTCGTGTGTATACAGGGACTCCGAAGGGCATTCGCGTGTATACAGGGACTCCGAAGGGCGCTCGTGTGTATACAGGGACTCCGAAGGGCATTCGCGTGTACACAGGGACTCCGAAGGGCACTCGCGTGTATACAGGGACTCCGAAGGGCACTCGCGTGTATACAGGGACTCCGAAGGGCACTCGCATGTATACAGGGACTCCGAAGGGCACTCGCGTGTATACAGGGACTCCGAAGGGCACTCACGTGTATACAGGGACTCCGAAGGGCACTCGCGTGAATACAGGGACTCCGAAGGGCACTCGCGTGTATACAGGGACTCCGAAGGGCACTCGCGTGAATACAGGGACTCCGAAGGGCACTCGCGTGTATACAGGGACTCCGAAGGGCACTCGCGTGTATACAGGGACTCCGAAGGGCACTCGCGTGTATAGACGGACTCCGAAGGGCACTCGTGTGCATACAGGGTGGTCGAAGGGCACTCGCGTGTATACAGGGACTCCGAAGGGCACTCGGATGTATACAGGGACTCCTAAGGGGACTCGGATGTATACAGGGACTCCTAAGGGCACTCGCATGTATACAGGGACTCCGAAGGGCACTCGCATGTATACAGGGACTCCGAAGGGCACTCGCATGTATACACGGACTCCGAAGGGCACTCGCATGTATACAGGGACTCCGAAGGGCACTCGCATGTATACAGGGACTCCGAAGGGCTCTCGCATGTATACAGGGACTCCGAAGGGCACTCGCATGTATACAGGGACTCCGAAGGGCACTCGCATGTATACAGGCACTCCGAAGGGCACTCGGATGTATACAGGGACTACTAAGGGGACTCGGATGTATACAGGGACTCCTAAGGGGACTCGCATGTATACAGGGACCCCTAAGGGGACTCGCATGTATACAGGGACTCCTAAGGGCACTCGCATGTATACAGGGACTCCGAAGGGCACTCGCATGTATACAGGGACTCTGAAGGGCACTCGGATGTATACAGGGACTCCTAAGGGGACTCGGATGTATACAGGGACTCCTAAGGGGACTCGGATGTATACAGGGACTCCTAAGGGCACTCGCATGTATACAGGGACTCCTAAGGGCACTCGCATGTATACAGGGACTCCTAAGGGCACTTGCATGTATACAGGGACTCTGAAGGGCACTCGCATGTATACAGAGACTCTGTAGGAGACTCGCATGTATACAGGGACTCCGAAGGGCACTCGCATGTATACAGGGACTCTGAAGGGCACTCGCGTGTATACAGGGATTCTGAAGGGCACTCGCATGTATACAGGGAGTCTGAAGGGCACTCGCATGTATACAGGGACTCTGTAGGAGACTCGCATGTATACAGGGACTCCGAAGGGCACTCGCATGTATACAGGGACTCTGAAGGGCACTCGCATGTATACAGGAACTCTGAAGGGCACTCGCATGTATACAGGGACTCCGAAGGGCACTCGCATTTATACAGGGACTCCGAATAGGGACATCCGAGTCCCCTTTAGAGTCCTTCTAAACATCTGAGTCCCCTTCAAAGTCCTCCCTTATGTCTGAGTCCTCTTCAGAGTCCTTCTAAACATCCCAGTCCCCTTCAGAGTCCTTTGAAAGGGACTAGAAGGACTCTGAAGAGGACTTGGATGTATGGGAGTATGGAAGTCCCCTTCAGAGTCCTCCTTTATGTCGGAGTCCACTTCAGAATCCTTTGAAAGGGACTCAGATGTATAGAAGGACTCTGAAGGGCATTTAGATGTGTACAAGGACTGTGATGTATGTGTACATCTGAGTCCTCTTCAGTGTCCTTCTATATGTCTAAAGTCCCCTTCAAAATCCCCTTGGGATGATCGAGCATTAGTTACTGGTATAAGCCGTTTTTGAGTGGGCATCCAGGGGGACCATCCCTGGGTTGGTCTACCATATCATAGTGGACCTGAGTTTTTATACCTGACATACATGTGTTCTTTTTTGATACTTATTCTAATAAATTGTTGTAGTTAACTCTTAAGGGTGTGCAGCAGTCTATTTTGTTTTTTGTTTTTTATTGTTGTGCTACATTGTAATTTGGATTGCACCCCCCGATAATATCGGTGAGTACTACGTTTTTTCAAAACTAGGTGGGCATCCCATATTTTCTCTCTTTGGTTACCCTTCTATCATCAGGGTTCCATCAGAGCCCCCCCCCCCCCTTTACTGTTTCACCACAACCTCACAGTTTAGTAGCAGCCCTGTGGATTTGCGCCCCCAGTAGGTGGAAATTAGGGGGACAGAGAAGCCGGCGTTGGATGAGATCACATTTATTTTATGGGGTGTATATTTCCTTCTCGGGTTTTAAGTGGCCAGTAAGCAAGTGGTTAAGAGAGTGTTGTGTGCCCAGAAAGTCCATAATAAATACTTTCTGGCTGATAAGTAACTAGGACATGGCACTAGGTGTATGGGTGAAACCAGCGGAGAGTCCACACCGCCACCCAGTGGTCTCCGTCTATAACTGCACTCTGATATGTAGCGTTCTGGCTTTGGAGGAAGTTTCCTGTATACAGGAGCATCTCATAGAATTAGAATATCACCAAAAAGTTATTTTCTTCAGCAATTCAATTCAAAAAGTGAAACTCATATTTTTTATATATACAATTATTACACACAGAGTGATAGATCTCAAGCATTTCTTTCTTTTCATTTTTATGATTGTGGATTACAGTGACACCCCAAAATTCTGTATCTCAGAAAATTACATTACATAAGATCAATAAAAAAAAAAAAAGTATTTTAAATCCAGAAATGTTATCTTAGTGAGAAGTCTGTCCATGTACAGTATAGTACACACTCAATACTCGGTCGGGGTTCCTTTTGCATGAATTATGGCATCAATGGGGTGTGGCATGGAGGCACTGCTGAGGTGTTATGGAAGTCCAGGTTGCTTTGATAGCGGCCTTCACCTCGTCTACATTGTTGGGTCTGATGTCTCTCACCTTCCTCTTCCACAGAGTCTCTATGGGGTTTAGGTCAGGCCAGTTTGCTGGCAAATCAAGTACAGTGATCCCATGATCATGTGACCAGGTATTGGTAGGTTTGGCAGTGTGGGAGGTGCCAAGTCCTGCTGGAAAATTAAATTGGCATCTCCATAAAGCTGGTCAGCAGAGGGAAGCATGAAGTGCTCTAGAATTTTCTGCTAGAGAGCTGCCCTGACTTTGGACTTTATGGACCAACACCAGCAGATGACACGATGATGAAGAAAAGAGGGAAGGACGGCCGCACTCCAAGGATTTTCAAACGAAAAAATTTGTCTTTATTGTAAATCCAAAAACATGTACAGTCACAGCAATCACAGAAAACAGGACAGCCGACGCGTTTCGCACTCGATCAGTGCTTAGTCGCAGATGACACGACTCCCCAAATATTCACTGACTGCAAACTGCGGTCCCAGAGTCTGGAGGAGGAGTGGAGAGGCACAGAATCCAAGGTCCATGAGGTCCTGTGTGAAGTTTCCACAGTCAGTGATGATTTGGTAGGAGTCGTATCATCTGCTGGTGTTGATCCATCAAGTCCAAAGTCAACGGCGCCCTCTAGCAGGGAATTCTAGAGCACTTCATGCTTCCCTCTGATGACCAACTTCAAGGAGATGCCGATTTCATTTTCCAGCAGGACTCGGCACCTCCCACACTGTGTGCAATCTAAGTGTCACATGATCCGTCATTACATAGACACACCTTTGTGAAAGGCCCCAGAGGCGGCTACACCTAAGCAAGAGGCACCATTAACCAAACACTGCCATGAAGACCAAGGAACTCCCAAAACGACCAATACCTGGTCACATGATCATGGGGATCAATGTGCTTGATTGGCCAGCAAACTGGCCTGACCTAAACCCCATAGAGAATCTGTGAAAGATAGAAGATGAGAGACACTAGACCCAACAATACAGAGGAGACGAAGGCTGCCATCAAAGTAACCTGGACTTTCATAACACCTCAGCAGTGACCCTAGGCTAATCTCCTCCATGCCACGCCCCATTGATCCCTGGAGCCTCTCACGGGGCCCCCTATTGACCTGGTGTCCCTTTTTTTAAGGGACACTTTTTTTTTTTTTTTACCAGTGCTATATTTAGAGTAGCTGAGATCCCCTATGTTCCTCTGTACATCACAGTAGTAATCACAAAATTAAATAAGTTCTAATAATGGGGCAGAACAAATATGAGGACTGAGAAAATTTCCTTTAGTTGAACTAACAAAAGTGTCTCCCATTCTAGAGCTGGTCACATTGAGGGTATTTAGTATCATTTTAAAAGACTGTTTTTGTGGGTAAGAGGCATAGGAAAGGAGTATGGATGGTATAAAAGTGGGAAGTATGTGCAGGTGATGGAGAGGGATGTGGAGGGTCTAATAGTGGGCACTATGTACAGGAGAGGAGTGTGGAGGGTATGATAGTGGGCAGTATGCACAGGGGACTAGTGTTGTGGGTATGACAGCTGGCACTATGTACAATAAAGGAGTTTATGAATTTGGGCAGCATGTACCTGAGGAGTGTAGAGGGTATGAGAGCGAGCAGTATGTACAGGAGAGGAGTGTGGATGGTATGAGAGCGAGCAGTATGTACAGGAGAGGAGTGTGGATGGTATGATACTAAGCAGTATGTACATGAGATGAGTGTGGAGGGTAGAACAGTATGTACAGAAGAAGAGTGAGGAGCATATGACAGTGGGCAGTATGTACAGGAGAGACGTGTGAGGGTATGACAGTGGGCCCTATGTATAGGAGAGGAGTGTGGAGAGTGGGATAGTGGGCACTATGTATAGGAGAGGAGAGTAGAGGGTATGACAGTGGGCACTTTGTATAGGAGAGGAGTGTTGAGGGTATGACAGTAGGCACTATGTATAGGAGAGGAGTGTGGAGAGTGGGATAGTGGGGGCACTATGTATAGGAGGAGTGTGGAGAGTGGGATAGTGGGCACTATGTATAGGAGGAGTGTGGAGAGTGGGATAGTGGGCACTATGTATAGGAGGAGTGTGGAGAGTGGGCACTATGTATAGGAGAGGAGTAATATAAGGAAAGAAAAATGGACAGCCGCACTCCAATGGATAAAAAGACTTAAAAATAGTGCCTGTTTATTCCAGTCAAAAAACTAAAACAGCAAAAACAGCAAACTGTGGGGTAACAAAAGCTGACGCGTTTCACATCGACAACCGATGCTTAGTCATGCACCACGCATTGCCTGCACCCATTTGGGTTTTTGAACTTTACTCACCACTGAAGAGTGTCGTCTAGAGCGGCGGTTTTCCCTTTATAGGAGAGGAGTGTGGAGAGTGGGATAGTGGGCACTATGTATAGGAGAGGAGTGTGGAGAGTGGGATAGTGGGCACTATGTACAGGAGAGAAGTGTATGACAGCGGGCACTATGTACAGGAGAGGAGTGTGTAGGGTATGACAACTGGCACTATGTATAGGAGAGGAGTGTGGAGGGTATGACAGTGAGCAGTATGTACAGGAGAAGAATGTGGAGAGTGCAATAGTGGGCACTATGTACAGGAGAGAAGTGTATGACAGCGGGCACTATGTACAGGAGAGGAGTGTGTAGGGTATGACAACGGGCACTATGTATAGAAGAGAAGTGTGGAGGGTATGACAGTGAGCAGTATGTACAGGAGAGAAGTGTGAAGAGTATGTATAGGTGAGGAGGATGAAGGAATCTGGGAAGGAAAATGTAAAGATTTGTGAACGGATGTTTAGGAAATGCGTAGTGGTTAAAGCGGAGGTTCACCCTAAATATACTCTTTCCCACGTGATCCAGCATACTGGCGTCAGCGCCAGTATGCTGCTTTTTTTTTTTTTTTTTAAATGCCCCACTTACTGTGTAATCTTTAATTTTGATTTATTTCCCCCGCGGTGGATGGCGCCTGTATAGCCCGTCACGGCTTCCGAAAATACCCGATTTAGGACTCGGGTATTTCCGGCGCAATACGGCGCCTGCGCACAGACCTAGGAGCTGACTGCGCAGGCGCCGTATTTCTCAGAGTCCTATGGCTATGGCGCGCCGAAATAGGACTCGGAGAAATACAGCGCCTGCGCAGTCAGCTCCTTGGTCTGTGCGCAGGCGCCGCATAGCGCCGGAAATACCCGAGTCCTAAATCGGGTATTTTCGGAAGCCGTGACGGGCTATACAGGCGCCATCCACCACAGGGGGAAATAAATCAAAATGAAAGATTACACAGTAAGTGGGGCATCTAAAAAAAAAAAAAAACAGCATACTGCCGCTGACGCCAGTATGCTGGATCACATGGGAAAGAGTATATTTAGGGTGAACCTCCTCTTTAAGCAGTACATACATGGATTGAAATGATGCCAATTATGCAGAGACCAGCCATAGTCGATCTATGTATGGGCTAGCTGGTTTTACACAAGTCAATCTATTGTCTGACTTGAATACAACCAGCCTGTCAGGTTTTTCCCAAAACAATCAGTGCTGCCAGCTATAGTTAGCAACACTGATCATTGTATTCACTGGCAGAAAACAATAACACTGCAGAAGTGATTCTCCCATCCACAGGCCAGCAGGTGAGAGGGTGTGTGGGGACAGGCTGGGGAGAGAGTCCCTGGCTACTATCAGAGCCAGATACACACAGGTTACATACACCACGATTGTTAGAGCGAGAACAATAATTCTAGCACTAGAGCTCCTCTGTAACTCTAAACATGTAACCTGTAAACAAAAAAATGAAGAATCGCTTAGGACAGTGGTCATCAACCCCATCCTCAGGGCCCACTAACAGGCCAGGTTTGCAAGATAACTGAAATACATGACAGGTGATATCATTTGATACTCAGTGATTGCCGTATTCTAGTCTGCATCTCCCCCCAAGGTAATACATAAATCCTGGCCTTTTAGTGGGCGCTGAGGATAGGGCTGATGACCACTAGGGTGACCACGTGTCCCAGATTGCCCGGGACAGTCCCTTATTTTGCAGGTCTGTCCCGGGCACCTTCATTCCAGGACAATACAGTGTCCCGGAATGAAACTGACACAGCAACCCCCTGAGCCAATCTGATGCCCCCAAAAAAGGCGGCCACATCACCGCTTTACTCACTGACAGCAGGGCTGATCCTAGGCAGGTGCGTGGGGTGCAGTGCACCCAGGCGCCACAGAGGTGGGGGGCACTGAAGAGCCAGAGTGCTCCCCTCCCTCCTCCTCTCCTTGTCCGTGTCCAGAGGCGGCTCTCTCCATCGGTCACCGCCACCACCCCTGTGTTTCCAGCCCAAGCCCGTCCCCCCTCCCTCCCCCTGTCAGAGACTGTCTCTGTGTGGAGAGAGACCAGCCATGCAGTGACGTCGCTGGGGGGGGGGTGCTCCGCGCCTGATGTGCTCTCCTTGTCCGTGTTAGGGGAGCATCTCTGTGTTTGAGCCGTTGCCATAGAAACATTTGTAAAGGGGAGGAGCTGGTAATATGACCACACCCATGTGGGGGGGGGGGCGCCAGAAATATTTCTGCACCCAGGCGCCTGTGACCCTAGGATCGGCCCTGACTGACAGTACTTGTCCTGGCCGGGAATGCCTGGAGGAGCACAGTCCCCGCCCCCTGCTTGTGATTGGAGAAATCAAAAATCCCGCCTCCTGTGTCCAATCGCTGTGCGTCGTTACAGCACAAGCTGACTTTTGGGAAGGGAGGGTGTCCCTGAATGGTAGTTTGGAAATGTGGTCACCCTAATGACCACTGGCTTAGTATACAAAAATAAATGGTGCCAACTTTAGTGTTTTTTATATATATATAATGTTTGGGGGTTCTGAGTAATTTTTTAGCAAGAAACAAATGATGATTTTTCCATGTAGGAGAGAAGTGTCAGAATTGGCCTGGGTGGCGAGGGGTTAATTACCATAAGTAATATACAAATAATTGTAAGCACTGTGACCTCATCCTCTCAGTCTGCGGCTGCGGAGAGTTTCACTTTGTATTTAAACCGGCCGTGCAAGCAGCCCCGTATCTCCGCAACCATAAATGATAAGAGACCCATATTTTCATCAGTGGTGGGGTCTCCAGCTACATACCCCCCAAATGTGGGGTCTCTGTGATCTCTGGTCTACAATCCTCGAAGTCGATCTTTTTGTAATATATATTTATTTTTTTATTTTTGTGCAAATCTTGAGGAAGGGGCCTAGAGCTGCAGCTCCAATAGCCCCTATGTTAATCCGGCCCTGACTATACTGCAGGGCTTGACAAATTTGCTTGGAATCTAAGAGCCAGCTAAAAAAAGTTAGTTTTTTTTTTGATCCTTCTCCACCATTGACTCCCCAGATCCTTCTCCACTACGGATCCCCCCCAGGTCCTTCTCCACTATGGATCCCCCCAGATCCTTCTCCACTATGGATCCCCCCAGATCCTTCTCCACTATGGATCCCCCGATCCTTCTCCACTGCGGATCCCCCCCAGATCCTTCTCCACTATGGATCCCCCCAGATCCTTCTCCACTATGGATCCCCCCAGATCCTTCTCCACTACGGATCCCCCGATCCTTCTCCACTATGGATCCCCCCAGATCCTTCTCCACTACGCATCCCCCAATCCTTCTCCACTAAGGATCCCCCCAGATCCTTCTCCACTACGGATCCCCCCAGACCCTTCTCCATCATTGACTTCCCCGGATCCTTCTCCACTACGGATCCCCCCAGATCCTTCTCCACTATGGATCCCCGCAGATCCTTCTCCATCATTGACTCCCCCAGATCCTTCTCCACTACGGAACACCACCAGATCATTCTCCACTACGGATCCCCCCAGATCCTTCTCCACTACAGATCCCCGATCCTTCTCCACTATGGATCCCCTCAGATCCTTCTCCACTACGGAGCCCCCAGATCCTTCTCCATCATTGCCTCCCCCAGATCCTTCTCCACTACGGAGCCCCCCAGATCCTTCTCCACTACGGATCCCCCCATCCTTCCCCATTATGGATCCCCCTAGATCATTCTTCACTACAGATCCCCCCAGATCTGTCTCTACTACGGATCCCCCCAGATCCTTCACTACCATTGACTCCCCCAGATCCTTCTCCACTACGGATCCCCCCAGATCCTTCTCCACTATGGATCTCCGCAGATCCTTCTCCATCATTGACTCCCCCAGATCCTTCTCCGCTACGGAACCCCACCAGATCATTCTCCACTACGGATCCCCCCAGATCCTTCTCCAATACGGATCCCCCCAGATCCTTTTTCACTATGGAGACCCCCAGATCCTTCTTTACTACGGATCCCCCCAGATCCTTCTCCACTACGGATCCCCCCAGATCCTTTTTCACTATGGAGACCCCCAGATCCTTCTTTACTACGGATCCCCCCTGGATACTTCTTCACTACGGATCCCCCCCAGATCCTTCTCCACTACGGATCCCCCCAGATCCTTCTCCATCATTGACTCCCCAGATCCTACTCCACTACGGATCCCCCCCAGATCCTTCTCCACTATGGATCCCCCCAGATCCTTCTCCACTACGGATCCCCCCCAGATCCTTCTCCACTATGGATCCCCCCAGATCCTTCTCCACTATGGATCCCCCCAGATCCTTCTCCACTATGGATCCCCCCGATCCTTCTCCACTATGGATCCCCCAGGTCCTTCTCCACTGCGGATCCCCCCCAGATCCTTCTCCACTATGGATCCACCCAGATCCTTCTCCACTACGGATCCCCCGATCCTTCTCCACTATGGATCCCCCCAGATCCTTCTCCACTACGGATCCCCCGATCCTTCTCCATCATTGACTTCCCCAGATCCTTCTCCACTACGGAACCCCACCAGATCATTCTCCACTACGGATCCCCCCAGATCCTTCTCCACTATGGATCCCCGCAGATCCTTCTCCATCATTGACTCCCCCAGATCCTTCTCCACTACGGAACCCCACCAGATCATTCTCCACTACGGATCCCCCCAGATCCTTCTCCACTATGGATCCCCGCAGATCCTTCTCCATCATTGACTCCCCCAGATCCTTCTCCACTACGGAACCCCACCAGATCCTTCTTCACTATGGAGCCCCCCCAGATCCTTCTCCACTACGGATCCCCCAGATCCTTCTCCACTACAGATCCCCCCAGATCCTTCTTTACTACGGATCCCCCCTGGATCCTTCTTCACTACGGATCCCCCCCCAGATCCTTCTCCACTACGGATCCCCCCAGATCCTTCTCCATCATTGACTCCCCCAGATCCTTCTCCACTACGGATCCCTGCAGATCCTAAACCATTGACTCCCCCAGATCCTTCTGCACTACGGATCCCCCCGATCCTTATCCACTATGCATCCCCCGATCCTTCTCCACTATGAATCCCCCAGACCCTTCTCCACTACAAATCCCCACGATCCTTCTCCACTACGGATCCCCCAGATCCTTCTCCACTACGAATCCCCCCAGATCCTTCTCCACTACGGATCCCCACAGATCCTTCTCCACCATTGACTCCCCCAGATCCTTCTCCACCATTGACTCCCCCAGATCCTTCTCCACTACGGATCCTCCCCGATCCTTCTCCACTATGGATCCCCCAGTTGTACTTCCCCTAGTATGTATGATGCATATTCTTAGCCCCCAAGTGCAGAACTTTACATTAATCAACATTAAACCTCATCTGCCACTTAGTCGCCCAATTAGACAGAGCATTGAGGTCGTAAATACGTTATTCCACCGCATAGCTTGGTGTCACCTGCAAAGACAGGAATGTTACTTTTGATCTCAGACCCGATATCATTTATAAAGATATTAAGGGTCCCGACTCTGAACCTTGGGGGGTCCACCACTGATAACCTTCCACCATTCACAGTAAGAATCATTAACCACGACTCTGAATTCTTTAGCCAGTTTTCTATCCATTAGTATAGTGTGTCTTTCTTTCCTTCGTTCTTCTTTCATCTCTTTCTTTTATTTATTTCTCTTTCTTTCTCTCTTCCTCCACCCCTCTATTTCTTTCCTTTCTTCCTTTATTTCCCTCCCTTTCTCCCTCAATCCTTCTTTGTATTTCTTTCTCTCTCCTGTCCCTCTATATTTCTTTCTTTCTCCCTTTATCTCTTTTTTCTTCCTTTCTTTTTTTCTTTCCCCCTCCATCTCTCTCTCGTTCTGCCTGTATCTCTTTTTCTTTCTTCCTCCATCTTCCTTTCCCTTCCATCCCTCTTTCAGCCCATGTCTCGCTCTCTCTCCATCTCCCTCCATCGCTCTCTTTCTGTCTTTCTCCCTTTATCTCTTTTTCTTTCCCCCTCAATCTCTCTCCTTTTCTCCCTTTTTCTTCCTCCCTCCACCTCTTTCTTTCACCCCCATCTCTTTCTTTCTGTCTTTCTCCCTCCCCTCTTTCTTTCGTTCTTTCTTTCCCCCTCCATCTCTCTCTTTCCCCCTCCATCTTTCTTTCTTTCCCCTCCATCTCTTTCTTTCTTTCAGCCCATCTCTCTTTCCTTCTCCCTCCAACTCTTTCTTCTTTCGCCCATCTCTCTCTCTCTCCCTTTATCTAGTTTTCTTCTTTTCTCCCTCCATCTTTTTTTTTCCCACCTCCATCTCTCGCTTTCTTTCTCCCTCATCTCTCTCTCCTCTCATCTTTTCTCCATCTCTTTGCTTTCTTTCTCCCTCATCTCTCTCTTTCCCCCTCCATCTTTCTCTCTCTCTCTTTCCCCTCCATCTCTCCTTTCTTTCAGCCTATCTCTCTCTCTCCATCTTTCTTTCTTTGTTTTTCCCTCCATCTCTCTTTTTTCCCCCCTCCATCTCTCTCTCTCTCCCCCTTTCTTTCTTCCTCCCTTCACCCCCATCTCTTTCTTTCTCTCTCCTCTTTCTTTCTCCCTCTTTCTTTTGTTCTTTCTTTCCCCCTCCATCTCTCTCTTTTCCCCTATACCTTTCTCTCTCTCTTTCTTTTGCCCTCCATCTCTTCCTTTCAGCCCATCTTTCTTCCTCCATCTTTTTCCCTCCCTCCATCTCTCTTGCCTTTTCCTTCTCCCTCCATCTCTTTCTTTCTTTTCTCCCTCCATCCCTCCTTCACTCTCCATCTCTTTTTTCTCCCTCCATCACTCTCTTTCTGTCTTTCTCCCTTTATCTCTTTTTCTTTCCTCCTCCACCGCTCTCTCTCTTTCTCCCTTTATCTTCTTTTCTTTCTTCCTCCCTCCACTTTTCTTTCTTCACCCCCATCTCTCTTTCTTTTGCTCTCCTCTCTTTCTGTCTTTCCCCTCCATCTCTCTTTCAGCCCACCTCTCTCTCTTTCTCTTTCTCCCTTTATCTCTTTCTTTCCCCCTCCATCTCTCTCTCTCTCTTTCTCCTTTTTTCCTCCCTCCACCTTTTTTTTCTTTCACCCCCATCTCTTGCTTTCTTTCTCCATCTTTCTTTCGTTCTTTTTTCCCCCCTCCATCTCTCCGTCTCCCTTTATCAAATTTTCTTTCTTTCTCACTCCATCTCTCTTTCGTCCTCCATCTTTCTCTCTCTCTTTCTTTTTCCCTCCATCTCTCTTTCTTTCTTTCTTTCAGCCCATCTCTTTCTTACTTTTTTTTCCCCCTCCATCTCTCTTTCTTTCCGTCTTCCTCCCTTTATCTCTTTTTCTTCCCCCTCCATCTCTCTCTCCCTTTTTCTTTCTTCCTCCCTCCACCTCTTTCTTTCACCCCCATCTCTCTTTTTTTTTCTCCTCTCTTTCTTTCTCCCTCCCTCTTTCTTTCGCCCCTCCATCTCTCTATCTTTGTTTGTTTTTCCCTTTCATCTCTCTCTTTCTGTCTTTCCCCCTTTATCTCCTTTTCTTTCTTTCACCCCCCCCCCCCTCTCTTTATTTTGCTCTGCTCTTGTTCTTTCTTCATCTTTCTGTCTTTCTCCCTCTTTCATTTGTTCTTTCTTTCCCCCTCCATTTCTCCCTTTATCTGGTTTCCTTCTTTTCTCCCTCCACCTTTCTTTCCCCCTCCATCTCACTCTTTCGCTCTTTTACCCCCTCCATCTTTCTCTCTCTCTCTCTCTCTCCTTTTCCCTTCATCTTTCTTTCATTCATTCCCCTCCATCTCTCTCTCTCTCTTTATCTCTTTTTCTTTCCCCCTCCATCTCTCTCTCTCCCCTTTTCTTTCTTCCTTCCTCCACCTCTTTCTTTCTTTCACCCCCATCTCTTTCTTTCTGTCTTTCTTTATCTTTCTTTCTCCCTCTCCTCTTTCTTTCTTTCCCCCTCCATCCCTCAGTCCCCCTTTATCTAATTTTCTCTTTCTCCCTCCATCTCTCTCTTTCCCCCTCCATCTTTCTCTCTCTCTTTCCCCTCCATCTTCTTTCTTTCAGCCCATCTCTCTCTCTCTCTCTCTCTCTCTCCATCTTTCTTTCTTTTTCTCTCCATCTCTCTCTCTTTCCCCCTCCATCTCTTTTTCTTTCAGCCCATCTCTCTCTCCATCTTTGTTTTTCGCTCCATCTCTCTCTCTCCCTTTATCTATTTTCTTTCTCCCTCCATCTCTTTCTTCCTTTCCCTCCATCCCTCTTTCTTCCTCCATCTCTCGCTTTCTTTCACCCCCATCTCTTTTTTTTCTTCCTCCATTTCTCTCTTTTTTTTCTGTCTCCATCTCTTTATTTCTCTCTTTCTAACTTTTTTTATTCCCCTCCCTCTCTCTTTTTCCTTCCCTCTCTCTCCCTCCATCTTTCTTATTTTTTTCCTTCCCTACTCTCCCTCCATGTTTATTTCTTTCTCTCTCCCTCCACCCCTTTTCTCATTTCTTTATTTTCCCTGGAGTTTGCATGTTCTCCCTGTGCTTGCGTGGGTTTCCTCCGGGTTCTCCGGTTTCCTCCCACACTATAAAAGACATGCTACTCTCTCTCTTTCTTTCCATCATCTCTGAGTTCTATTGGACATCACTGAAGTACCCCGCTCAGCGGGGGTAGGCCTTATAGTACAGAGGCCGCATATGGGCAGCACAGAGGCTTAGTGGTTAGCCTTGCAGCACTGGGGTCATTGGTTCAAATCTTGACCAGGACACTATCTGCATGGAGTTTGCATGTTCTCCCTGTGCTTGCGTTGGTTTCCTCTGGATACTTTGGTTTCCTTCCATACTCCAAAGACATGCTACTTTGCGCTGGTGGTGCAGTGGTGAGCATAGCTGCTTTCTAAGCAGATGACCCGGGTTCGATTCCCGGCCAACGCCATCTCCAACATGGAGTCCCCAGGGGGGAAAGTGTTATACAGATTAAGTGTTGAGTATATATAAACGGTAGATTTCTTGCAGGTGGATGTGATTGTTTTGTGTTCCCCCTTTCAGCCAGTAGGCGGAGCACTTATTTTCAGGTATTTTCTAGGCTCTCCACCTCTCCCAGTTTCCTACCACCCAGTGTCATCTTCAGCCCCCCCCCCATACCCTTCTGCCAGATTCCTACCACCCCGTCATCTTCATCCCCCTGTACCCTACTGCCAGCTTCCTACCACCCCACCCTGTAATTTTCACCCCCCATAGGCCTCTGCCAGCTTCCTATCACCCCAACCCTGCCATCTCCCCCCCCCCCCCACTCCACTGCCAGTTTCCTACCACCCACCCTGTCATCCTCACCCCCCATAGGCCTCTGCCAGCTTCCTATCACCCCAACCCTGCCATCTTCCCCCCCCCACTCCACTGCCAGTTTCCTACCACCCTACCTCTTCAACCCCGTACCTCTCTGCTAGCTTCCTATCACCCCACCCATGTCATAGTCATCTCCCCGTACCCCACTGCCAGCTTCCTGCCACCTTCATACCCCTCTGTCAGCTTCCTACCACCTCACCGCTGCCATCTTCATCCCCCCCGTACTCCACTGCCAGCTTCCTACCACCCCACCCTGTAATTTTCACCCCCCATGTACCCTTCTGCCAGCTTCCTACCACCCCACCCTGTCATCCTCACCCCCCATAGGCCTCTGCCAGCTTCCTATCACCCCAACCCTGCCATCTTCCCCCCCCCCCCCACTCCACTGCCAGTTTCCTACCACCCTACCTCTTCAACCCCGTACCTCTCTGCTAGCTTCCTACCACCCCACCCATGTCATAGTCATCTCCCCGTACCCCACTGCCAGCTTCCTGCCACCTTCATACCCCTCTGTCAGCTTCCTACCACCTCACCGCTGCCATCTTCATCCCCCCCGTACTCCACTGCCAGCTTCCTACCACCCCACCCCTGTTATAGTCACCTCTATCTTTCTTTCACCACCATCTCTTTTTTTTCTTCCTCCATTTACCCCTCTGCCAGCTTCCCACCACCGCACAGTTTGAAATTGTGCAAATTCAGCTAAACTCGCAAGATTTCTAACCCTCATTCAGTGTGAACTAGGGCTCAAAACTGATAGCCGATTGGTTTCTATGCAGAGGCTGCACCAGATTTTGCATGCTCCAGTAAATAACCCCCCAAAGATGTTCTAAAATCTTGTGGAAAGCCTTTCTAAATGGGAGCCATTGTAGATGCAAGTTGGGGGTGGGGGGGCACCCATTTCCATATTAATGGCTGTGGCTTTAGAATGGAAAGTCAATATAGGTGTGATGGAGGGGGGTTCACATTTTTGGCCCTATAGTGTAATTTCTGTATAATGAAAAAAAAAAAAAAAAGTAAAAATAAAAGTTCGAGCAGAGCGGCTGGACCCGCATTTTGCTATATTACATTTTGTCATACATACCCTTAAACACTTTTTTTTTTTTTGCTATATTGAAATCTTTGTGCAATTTCCCCCATTTTTATTTTTTATTTTATTAAAAACTGAAAGAAAGAATAATAAAAAAATATATAAATTAAAAAAAAAAAGAAATTATATAAAATAAGAAAAATGCACAAAGATTTCAATTTAGCACGCCGTTACATAATCCAATTATTTTCTGAAAAATCTTGGCCTTCAAAAAAAAAATGTCGTGTAACCACATGTCATGTGGCTTGTTCTGATTTTGAATTATATTAGGCTTGTCACAGTCTACAACTACAAAAATGTTACAAGTGATTTTACGTTTTGATTGGTTGAAAGATTAAATAAAACATAAGACACAAGAAAAGAAAAAAACGCAAATAAAGACAAGACAAATGGCGATTTTTTTACCAGTTTTATTATAAAACAAAATCTTATTATATTCTACAAAAAGGTGTGCAATGTATATTCACATCAGAATTCTATTGTATAAGGACCTGGCTATAGAGACAGGCAGGATAGTCACCCGAGGACCGCGGTCTCTCCTCATTGGATTGGCTGCTGTGTTGTGTTTAAAATTGAAACACTAAAAAAAAAAAAAAGAAGAAGAAGAAGGGGGACGATCGTTGAGACGGCTGCAGAAAGACGAAATTTAAGCTCTCACTCCAAAAAAAAGTGTATTAAAAAATAAAATACAAAAAAAGAGTTGCATTGTTCTCAAGGAAAGTATCCGATAAACGTCATAAACAGGCCATACTAAGGGGGCTCATTTATAACACGACGGTATGGTAGCAAAAGCTGGAGAGGAGATCCGGCAAAGTCACATGCCTGCCTCTCCTCCAATCACGGCTCTCTTCCTCCTATGTGGCGCCCAAAATAACTATTTGGGCATTGTCAGCTACATACCATGGCCTGATTTTCATGAATAGGATGGGGGGGGGGGGTGTTATGAATAACGAAGAGCGGATAGCAATATCTGATCTACGAATTGGAAGCGAAGCCTAAATATATTGGGGATGTACCAGATGGATTACCACCCTAGGTGTGCCCACCAAAAAAAAAGCACAATATCCCTGGGATGCCACTATTCTGACTGGCACCCCCAACACATTGTAAACACACCAACCCTTTAGCCCAGTGGTCTCCAAACTGTGGCCCATTGCTTGCCTTTATCCGGCCCCTGGGATATTATTTCATCTACTGATAACAATGGGACACTATTCCTCCCACTGACACCAATGATGGGACACTATTCCTCCCACTGACACCAATGATGGGGACACTATTCCTCCCACTGACACCAATGATGGGACACTATTCCTCCCACTGACACCAATGATGGGACACTATTCCCCCCACTGACACCAATGATGGGACACTATTCCTCCCACTGACACCAATGATGGGACACTATTCCTCCCACTGACACCAATGATGGGACACTATTCCCCCCACTGACACCAATGAGGGGACACTATTCCTCCCACTGACACCAATGATGGGGACACTATTCCTCCCACTGACACCAATGATGGGGACACTATTCCTCCCACTGACACCAATGATGGGGACACTATTCCTCTCACTGACACCAATGAGGGGACACTATTCCTCCCACTGACACCAATGATGGGGACACTATTCCTCCCACTGACACCAATGATGGGGACACTATTCCTCCCACTGACACCAATGAAGGGACACTATTCCTCCCACTGACACCAATGATGGGGACACTATTCCTCCCACTGACACCAATGATGGGACACCATTCCTCCCCACTGATACCAATGAAGGGACACTATTCCTCCCCACTGATACCAATGAAGAGACACTATTCCTCCCCACTGATACCAATGAAGGGACACTATCCCCCCCCCCACTGATACCAATGATGGGACACTATTCCTCCCCACTTATACCAATGAAGGGACACTATTCCTCCGCACTGATACCAATGAAGGGACACTATCCCCCCCCCCACTGATACCAATGATGGGACACTATTCCTCCCCACTGATGCCAATGAAGGGACACTATTCCTCCCCACCGATACCAATGATGGGACACTATTCGTCCCCACTGATACCAATGATGGGACACTATTCCTCCCCACTGATACCAATGAAGGGACACTATTCCTCCCCACTGATACCAATGAAGGGACACTATTCCTCCCCACTGATACCAATGATGGGACACTATTCCTCCCCACTGATACCAATGATGGGACACTATTCCTCCCCACTGATACCAATGATGGGACACTATTCCTCCCCACTGATACCAATGATGGGACACTATTCCTCCGCACTGATACCAATGAAGGGACACTATCCCCCCCCCCACTGATACCAATGATGGGACACTATTCCTCCCCACCGATACCAATGAAGTGACACTATTCCTCCCCACCGATACCAATGATGGGACACTATTCCTCCCCACTGATACCAATGAAGGGACACTATTCCTTCCCACTGATACCAATGAAGGGACACTATTCCTCCCCACTGATACCAATGATGGGACACTATTCCTCCCCACTGATACCAATGATGGGACACTATTCCTCCCCACTGATACCAATGATGGGACACTATTCCTCCCCACTGATACCAATGATGGGACACTATTCCTCACCACTGATACCAATGATGGGACACTATTCCTCCCCACTGATACCAATGATAAGGCACAATTCTTTCACCGACGTTGGAACCTTTTCTAATCTCAGTAACCACAGTCCGGCCCCCCTAAAGTCTGAAGATCCGTAAACTGGCCATTTTTGTTTTTAAAAAGTTTGGAGACCCCCAAAATAGAAGATTTGACTTTTTAAAATAAACTGGTCACCAACCTGGACAACTCAGATCCTGCATAGGATAGAAAAATACAAAGTGGAGCTCATCACCGATCAAAGCCGATTGTCCAGAGGGTCAGTTGATGCAGGCAGCTAAAATATACAGGTTTCCTGCAAAGGCTGAGCTTTGTCAGCGAGGCCACCCCACCACCAGGGGGAGCAATAGGGAGGCAAGAATTGGCCCGAGGCCCAGCTTCACCCCTGCAGTAGAAACTTTCCGATTTTTGGGCGATTGTTTTGATGCATGGCTTTCACCGAGGGCCTATTCTCCCTATACCAGGGGTCTGCAACCTTTAAGACATAAAGAGCCACCTGGACCCGTTTCCGAAGGGAAAAAAAACTGGGAGCCGCAAAACTATTGCGACATTTAAAACAAATATAACACTGCATATATTGTTTCTTACCTTAATGCTATATACGGGATGGTGCAGTCAGCTATCAATCTGAAGAACAAAAAGGACTGTGGAGGTCAATATCAGATAAGGATTCCACATGCCCAGCAAATGCAATACTGTACAATATTGGATAAGATTCCACCTCCACATGCCATACTGTACAATACAGTTGTATTCGGTAGCAAGGAAGTGAGTCAGTGAGGCAGGTGGATTAGCTACAGGAGCTCCAACGGCGCACGTCTCCTAGGAGTAGGAGCGTGTGTGCTTTAGCTCCAGGCAGGCGTAGGAGGCAGACAGGCAGAGCCCCTCCCAGCCCTGCTAGCCCAGTCCATACTCCAGTTTCCAGCCCTAGAATATCCTGTGCCCCGTTCGGATCTCTCCTCTCCTCTCCTTCAGCTCAGCTCCCTGGCTCTCCGCAGGTAAGAGCCCTCCAACAAAGCTGCTGACGGCCGTCCTTTTCAGGATAAAGCCGCAGAAATACAGATCTCCATTGCTCCTTTCTTGGACCCCCTGCACCCCCACACCTCCATCTTCTTCAGTGGTCCCCCTCCCCCCCCCCGCCACCTCCCCGAGGAAAATTTCCGCCGCTCTGGGGCTTTTTTAGAGCACCGCGCCAGGCCGCCCTGAATCGCGGGGCCGCGGTCTAGGAAAGATCGCGGCTTCACTTGCGGCCTAACGGCGCGCCGCCCCCCACGCCTCTGCTGTCCTCATCCAGCTTCCAGGGAACCCCCCTTACCCCAGAAGGACAGTCACTCGGCCCTGCTTTTCACCCTCTCAGCCCCCAGTTCTAAGAGAAGCACCCTATCAGTCAGCCCTCATCCCACCGCCTGAGCAGGCAGCCATCCCACCAGACCAGCAACAGGGTCACCCTCTCAGCCCCAGCCCCCCCTTTCTCCCCAACGTACAGAAGCTTGATCCAGGGGTTACCCGATCGCCTCTTACAGGGGTCAGGAAGGAATTTTTTCCCTACCGGAGCATATTGGCCGAGCGCCGCTAGGGTTTTTTGCCTTCCTCTGGACCAAGCCAGGAGAGAGGAATTAGCCAAATCCTCTCCCCGTTGCCCCAAAATCTCCACCCCCCCCCCCCCGGAGTATTGGCGATCATGGCATGTCGGCAATATTCTGCCGAAACCATTTGGAGTTTGAGGCAATGCGCCGCAATACTGCCAGCCATCACCAAAAAGGCCCTAAGAACTGAGCGACTATTGAGAATCGATCATAGATCGACGGTCAGACATTTCAGCCATTTACCCCAGCTCAAGCACATATCATGTGCTTTGATTAACACAAGATCGGCAGTAAAACACCGACTAGAAATCCGCGACTTCATTCAACAAAAAGATCTAGACTGTCTTTTTATCACAGAGAGCTGGCTCACAGCCGACTGTAAAACCATTCTAGGAGAACTGGTGCCAGAAAATTACCGTATTATCACGGAAAACAGAATAGGGCAAAGAGGAGGCGGCCTGGCGGTGATCCACAAGTCTCATCTTATGATCACCAAACCAGTCCACCAAAACCCTCTTCCATTCATGGAAACCCTTACTCTGCAACTGCAAGCAAGTTCAAGGGAGACCGTCCACATTCTGCTCTGCTATAGGCCGCCTGGCCCAAAATCGCAGCTGCTACCATTATGGACGGATTTCTTCTCCACTTACACCCTCAACAGCAAACATCTTTTGCTGCTCGGGGATTTCAATCTCTGGGCCAACTCCTCACAAGACCCCATTGCAGACGCCTGTATTGATCACCTGGAAGGATTAGGATTGCAGCAATTAGTATGTGGGCCCACACATGCTTCAGGTCACACACTTGATCTTATTTTCAGACAAGCTCTGGAAATAAAAATTTTGGAAAATGAAAAGTTGCCAAGGACAATTTCCA
The DNA here is from genome assembly GCA_029574335.1 of Rana kukunoris. NCBI lineage: Eukaryota > Metazoa > Chordata > Amphibia > Anura > Ranidae > Rana > Rana kukunoris. The sequence continues at coordinate 61,182 of JAJQKJ010002006.1, forward strand.
CCATCCAAGGTGACCCACTCGGACTATGGAACGCCTTAAACCAAAACCAGCATCAGCCGACTTGGTAGCGGAAACGACGAACCCGCATTCGGAGCAGAGACTGACTCTGCCTGGAAAAGATGTTCTTAGTCTTCAGGAGAAAGATTAAGAAGAAAAAAGTATTTTTCTCATAAACTCTTTTGATCTCAAAGCCCCCAGACACACAAGACAGGAACAACAAGCATTCAGCCCAGAGGCGATTTACTTCGCATGTGCCGCGCACAGCGCCAAATACATATAAGTTTTCATTCATTCATTATTTTATTTTCTGGATTCCCATGTGTTATAATCAAATTTTTTTAATTACTCAGTCTATTCTATTTTATTCGAGGCCGCAGACAAAGGAGAATATTCCGCTTTTTGCATGTTCAGGCTTGCTGAACACAGCTATATTGAAGTTAGGACTTTCTAGAAACGCACAGTTTTATTCCATTGTATTCTTCGTCCTCTTTTTGATTTCAGCAGCCAAAAACTTTTCTATTCTATTTTATATCATTTTCTCTCTTTGATTCAAAGAGTGTTTTTCAATTTTTTCATCTGTTATCAGTTTACCATTTCTGTCACTCTGTCTTTATTCTAGGCTTCAAATTTTATTTACCAAATCTCGTCTGCATTCTGTGTTAAACTTCAATACCTTTTCAAGTTATATTCTGTTCGCATATTCAAATTTCGGAAAAGATGGCTACGAATAGAACCTTCCAGGTATTTTATTTATGTTCAATATTTTTATTTTATAAAGGAGACAGGAACAACAAGCGCCCAGAGGCGATTCAACTTCATTTTATTTTATTCTATTCCTTTCTATTCTGTTCTAAATTTATTCATTATATTTTTTTCTATTCTATTTTTTTTTTCTATTCTGTCAATTTTTTTCGGTCTTTTATTCTGTTTTTCTATTCTATTTTGTTCTAATTTCACATTTTGGTTCTAAGGTGTTTTATTCTATTTTGATTCAATTTATATATTTTTATATTTTACTTTATTCTATTCAATTTTTTTCTGTTCTATTTTATTATTTTATATTAGTTTATATTTTCTGTTGTATTCTTTTTTTGTTTCTATTCCTTTCTATTATTTCTATTGTATTCCATTTGGTTCTGTTCTAATCTATTCTATTGTACTGTTTTTTTTTCCTATTCTATTCTGTTTCTGTATTTATTTGTTATTTACCTGTAAAAGTATTTTCACGCGGCCTGACTCTGATTCCCCATTTTCTAACAGGAGACATTGTCGTATCTGAATAGAATATTGGGCTATTTTGAGACTTACATCAGCTGGACAAAGAACCTGGTGAGTGCCAATGAGAATTCAACTTACAGGATAGATAGAAGGGGGCCGTCCTATGACATCATACTATGTGCTCACCAATTATGACATCATACTATAAGCTGAACTCCAGGCAAAGAGCTAAAAATCCATATACTGGAGCTGTTTTACCTCCCACATGATTTGTATTTCTGTCCATCCAGTTGTGAGATTTACACAGCTCTGCCAAGGGAGGAGACCTGACCTGTCTCATCTTCAGTCCTAAGCTTTAGATCAGGGGGGTCTCCAAACTTTCTGAACAAAGAACCAGGTTACTGTCCTTCAGATTTTAGGAGGGCCGGACTGGGGCCACTGAGAGTAGAAAAGGTCCCGATGTCGGTGGGAAAAAATAATTCCCCATTTTTTTAGTTGCATCCCATTATTGGTGTAAGTGGGAGGAATTGTGCCCCATTCTTGGTGGCATTGGACCGCATTGTTGGTGTAATTGAGAGGACTTGTATCCCATCATCAATGCCATTGGGCCCCATCATTGGTGTCATTGGGCCCCATTGTTGGTGTAATTGAGAGAACTTGTGCCCCTTCATCAATGCCATAGGGCCCCATCATTGGTGTCACTAGGAGAAATTTGGGCCCCATCATCAATGCCATTGGGCCCCATCGTTGGTGTCATTGGGCCCCATTGTTGGTGTAATTGCGAGGACTTGTGCCCCTTCATCAATGCCATTGGCCCCATCGTTGGTGTATTTGAGAGGGTTTGTGTCCCATCATCAATGCCATTGGGCCCCATCGTTGGTGTCATTGGGCCCCATTGTTGGTGTAATTGAGAGGACTTGTGCCCCTTCATCAATGCCATTGGCCCCATCGTTGGTGTATTTGAGAGGGTTTGTGTCCCATCATCAATGCCATTGGCCCCATCGTTGGTGTCATTGGGCCCCATTGTTGGTGTAATTGAGAGGACTTGTGCCCCTTCATCAATGCCATTGGGCCTCTTCATCAATGCCATTGGACCCTATCCTTGGTGTAATTGAGAGGACTTGTGCCCCTTCATCAATGCCATTGGACCCCATCGATGGTGTCATTGGGCCCCATTGTTGGTGTAGTTAAGAGGACTTGTGCCCCATCATGAATGCCATTGGGCCCCATCGTTGGTGTCATTGGGCCCCATTGTTGGTGTAATTGAGAGGACTTGTGCCCCTTCATCAATGCCATTGGCCCCATCGTTGGTGTATTTGAGAGGGTTTGTGTCCCATCATCAATGCCATTGGGCCCCATTGTTGGTGTAATTGAGAGGACTTGTGCCCCTTCATCAATGCCATTGGGCCTCTTCATCAATGCCATTGGACCCTATCCTTGGTGTAATTGAGAGGACTTGTGCCCCTTCATCAATGCCATTGGACCCCATTGATGGTGTCATTGGGCCCCATTGTTGGTGTAATTGAGAGGACTTGTATCCCATCATCAATGCCATTGGGCCCCATCATTGGTGTCATTGGACCCCATTGTTGGTGTAATTGAGAGGACTTGTGCCCCTTCATCAATGCCATTGGACCCCATCGATTGTGTCATTGGGCCCCATTGTTGGTGTCACAGGGAGGAATTGTGCCCCCTTCATTGGTGTCAGTGGGGTGAATTATGCCCCATTGTTGGTATCAGCGAATTAAATAGTGCCCCAATGGTTGGATAAAAGCAAGCAAAGCGCCGTATCCCCCGGGCCTCAGTTTGGAGTATTGAGCCATTTACAATAGCAAATTAAAATTCTGGGATATCTATAAAGAAATAATGTTTTATTGAATGGAAAATAAATCCAACCCCCTTTCACAAGTTGAAAGATCCTTTCACATTCCATCACAGAGGCCAAAAAATAAAAAAATATTTTTAGATAGTGGGGGGCGGAGTCATGCTTTGTCTCTTTGTGGCCAACAACATCCAGAAACACCAAGTCTGATATTACAGAGCCATTTATTCCAAGATCCATAACACAACGGTGTCAGGCTTTCAGGCCCAGAACTGCTGCTTTATAATACAGATAAATATTATGGAGCCGTTTTACAAGTACAAACAGATAGTTCTTCTCTCTTACATATTGCACATCATCTTGCTTGTTGTAGAACACTAATATGACCACAAGATGGCAGTGGTTCTCCAGTTTTGTATATTGTACATCATCATGCATCATGTAGTACATTAATATGACCACTAGATGGCAGTAGTTCTCCAATTGTGCACATTGTACAATAATATGAATGTAATACACCAATATGACCCATAAAACTCCATGTGATTTTTCTTCTGGATTTTTGGTTGATATTTTGTCTCTATCATATAAAATACACCTCTGATAAACATTATAGACCCTTCATTTCTATGTGAGTGGGCAAACACCCCCCCCCCCCCCATAGTAGTGTCCTCTGCCCCCCTTTACATTACCCCCATAACAGTGTCCTCTGCCCTCCCCCGCCCCCCCCATAGTAATTTCCTCTTCCCCCCTATAGTAGTGTCCTCTTCCCCCTCCCCCCATATTAGTGTCCTCGGCCCCCCCTTTACATTACCCCCATAGTAGTGTCCTCTGCCCCCCTTTACATTACCCGATAGAAATGTCCTCTGCCCCCCTTTACATTACCCCCATAGTAGTGTCCTCTGCCCTCCTCCCCCCATAGTAATTTCCTCTTCCCCCCTATAGTAGTGTCCTCTGCCCCCCCATATTAGTGTCCTCTGCCCCCCCCTTTACATTACCCCATAGTAGTGTCCCCTGCCCCCCCTTTACATTACCCCATAGTAGTGTCCCCTGCCCCCCCCTTTACATTACCCCATAGTAGTGTCCCCTGCCCCCCCTTTACATTACCCCATAGTAGTGTCCTCTGCCCCCCTTTACATTACCCCATAGTAGTGTCCCCTGCCCCCCCTTTACATTACCCCATAGTAGTGTCCTCTGCCCCCCTTTACATTACCCCCCATAGTAGTGTCCTCTGCCCCCCTTCACATCATTACCCTCCCCCTTTTATTCAGTGTCCTCTGCCCCTCCGCTTTTAGTAAAGCGGTTCCGTTCCCGGGAATCCATCAAACACTTCCTCTTACAGGGGAGCGTGGTGACGTCTTGTGCGTAATGTCCTCTGCTCCCCTTTACATTACCCCATAGGGGTGTCCTCTGCCCCCTTTACATTACCGATAGAAATGTCCTCTGCTCCCCTTTACATTACCCCATAGGGGTGTCCTCTGCCCCCTTTACATTACCGATAGAAATGTCCTCTGCTCCCCTTTACATTACCCCATAGGGGTGTCCTCTGCCCCCTTTACATTAACCCCATAGTAGTGTCCTCTGCCCCCCCTTTACATTACCCCCATAGTAATGTCCCCTGCCCCCCTTTACATTACCCCATAGGGGTGTCCTCTGCCCCCTTTACATTAACCCCATAGTAGTGTCCTCTGCCCCCCCTTTACATTACCCCCATAGTAGTGTCCCCTGCCCCCCTTTACATTACCCCCATAGTAGTGTCCTCTGCCCCCCTTTACATTACCCCCATAGTAATGTCCTCTGCCCCCCCCTTTAAATTACCCCCATAGTAGTGTCCTTTGCCCCCCCTTTACATACCCCCATAGTAGTGTCCTCTGCCCCCCTTTACATTACCCCCATAGTAATGTCCTCTGCCCCCCCTTTAAATTACCCCTATAGTAGTGTCCTCTGCCCCCCTTTACATTAACCCCATAGTAGTGTCCTCTGCCCCCCTTTACATTACCCACATAGTAATGTCCTCTGCCCCCCCCCCTTTAAATTACCCCCATAGTAGTGTCCTCTGCCCCCCTTTACATTACCCCCATAGTAGTGTCCTCTACCCCCCTTTACATTAACCCCATAGTAGTGTCCTCTGCCCCCCTTTACATTAACCCCATAGTAGTGTCCTCTGCCCCCCCCTTTACATTAACCCCCATAGTAGTGTCCTCTGCCCCCCCTTTACATTACCCCATAGTAGTGTCCTCTGCCCCCCCTTTACATTACCCCCCATAGTAGTGTCCTCTGCCCCCCCTTTACATTACCCCCATAGTAGTGTCCTCTGCCCCCCCCCTTTACATTACCCCCCATAGTAGTGTCCTCTGCCCCCCCCTTTACATTACCCCCCATAGTAGTGTCCTCTGCCCCCCTTTTACATTACCGCCATAGTAATGTCCTCTGCCCCCCTTTACATTACCCCCATAGTAGTGTCCTCTGCCCCCCCTTTACATTACCCCCATAGTAGTGTCCTCTGACCCCCCTTTACATTACCCCCCATAGTAGTGTCCTCTGCCCCCCTTTACATTACCCCCCATAGTAGTGTCCTCTGCCCCCCTTTACATTACCCCCATAGTAGTGTCCTCTACCCCCCTTTACATTAACCCCATAGTAGTGTCCTCTGCCCCCCCCTTTACATTACCCCCATAGTAGTGTCCTCTGCCCCCCCCTTTACATTAACCCCATAGTAGTGTCCTCTGCCCCCCCCTTTAAATTACCCCCATAGTAATGTCCTCTGCCCCCCCCCTTTAAATTACCCCCATAGTAGTGTCCTCTGCCCCCCTTTACATTACCCCCATAGTAGTGTCCTCTGCCCCCCTTAACATTACCCCATAGTAATGTCCTCTGCCCCCCCCCCTTTAAATTAATTACCCCCATAGTAGTGTCCTCTGCCCCCCCTTTACATTACCCCCATAGTAGTGTCCTCTGCCCCCCTTTACATTACCCCCATAGTAGTGTCCTCTACCCCCCTTTACATTACCCCATAGTAATGTCCTCCCCCCCTTTACATTACCCCCATAGTAGTGTCCTCTGCCCCCCCTTTACATTACCCCCATAGTAGTGTCCTCTGCCCCCCCTTTACATTACCCCCCATAGTAGTGTCCTCTGCCCCCCTTCACATCATTACCCTCCCCCTTTTAGTCAGTGTCCTCTGCCCCTCCGCTTTTAGTAAAGCGGTTCCGTTCCCGGGAATCCATCAAACACTTCCTCTTACATGGGAGCGCGGTGACGTCTTGTGTGTAAACTCCGCCCTGCACGTTTCGGCAAAGCTGATGTCATCGGGGGTCCCGACTACAACTAAAATCTGAGGGGCACAGCCCCCCCCCCCCCCGCTAGATCCGGCCTTCCCGTGTACAGAATGTCCCCACGCCGACTTCCTTTCCTGCCACAAAGTTCTCAGCCAATCATAATGTGTCTACAGGGAAGCCACTCCTAACATGACTGCGACTGTCACCCAGAGCTTTGCCCCTCCCCCTGCTGTCTGATGGGTGGAGCCTCTGTGACCAATAGGGACGCAGAGCCAGAGATTCTTGTTGGGAATAAAGGAAATGAGTTGTAATGTTTCCAATTGTTGAATTCTTGTTTCCTAAATGGCATTTGTACCGCTTTATCTACAGCTCACCACCCAGCTCGCCCGATGCAAGCCCGTGGCCGGCGCATTGGACTCGGCGGAAATCCTGGCCTGTCAGGAGCTCGTGGATTCCTTTGTAAGTAGAGAAACCCAAAAACTAGATCATGGGCGTCGCCGATTTCACTGACCTCTGCAACCGACCAATCACAATCAGCGACGATCACTTCAATCATTTCCATGTTTATAGAGAGAAATCCTTATCTCCGCCTTGTTAGGTCGTCAGCAAAGAGCCATCCCAGGCCAGTGACTGTGCCTAGGCTGAGGTGATGTCATCAGTCTGCTGCAGGCAGGAGGAAGCATTTCCTCAGTCCCCCCTCCCCCCCAGTGATCAGACTGTACATTGTAACTTTGTCCTGAGCTGAGAGGGGCTGCAGCAGGGGCTGATCTGTGTCAGAAATTCGTGAACAAAAACGGCACATGAGGCAGAATTGACTTCTCTGAGCCGGTGCAAGCTTGTTAGAAGGGTGTCAAGTAACATTGTTTATAAACATTGATCAGTTGAGCGATAGAGAGATACAAAGTAACGTTGTTTATAAAAATTGATCAGACAGGAGATCGAACGATACCAAGTATAACTGTTTATAAACATTGTTTAGACAGGAGGCAGAGAGATACAAAGTAACATTGTTTATAAACATTGAGCAGACAGGAGATTGAACAATGTTACTTTGTATCTCTCTATCTCCTGTCTGATCAATGTTTATAAACAACGTTACTTTGTAGCTCTCTTTTTCCCGGCTGCTCAATGTTTATAAACAATGTTACTTTGTAGCTCTCTGTCTCCTGTCTAAACAGTGTTTATAAACAGTTATACTTGGTATCATTTATAAACATTGAACAGACAGGAGATCGAACGATACCAAGTATAACTGTTTATAAACATTGTTTAGACAGGAGACAGAGGGATACAAAGTAACATTGTTCGATCTCCTGTCTGATCAATGTTTATAAACAACGTTACTTTGTATCCCTCTGCCTCCTGTCTAAACAGTGTTACAAACAGTTATACTTGGTATCGTTCGATCTCCTGTCTGTTCAATGTTTATAAATGATACCAAGTATAACTGTTTATAAACACTGTTTAGACAGGAGACAGAGAGCTACAAAGTAACATTGTTTATAAACATTGAGCAGATGGGAGATGAAGAGATACAAAGTAACATTGTATCTCCTGTCGTCTGATCAATGTTTTTTTATTAAACAATGGTACTTTGTATCTTTCTATCTCCTGTTTGAACAATGTTTATAAACAATGTTACTTTGTATCTCTCTGTCTCCTGTCTAAACAATGTTTATAAACAGTTATACTTGGTATTGTTCGATCTCCTGTCTGTTTAATGTTTATAAACAATGTTACTTTGTATCTCCTGTCTGATCATTGTTTATAAACATCAAACAGACAGGAAATCGAACGATACCAAGTATAACTGTTTATAAACACTGTTTAGACAGCAGGCAGAGAGATACAAAGTAACATTGTTTATAAACATTGAGCAGACCCTGCCACGAGTTGCTAAAGACGAAAAAATAAATAATGGATAAAAACATTTAAAAAAAGGGGGGGGGGCGGGAGTTGCTGAAGGTGGGGGAGTCAGAGATTAGAGGGGAAAAAATGGGGGGGACGGCCGGGCCCCTTACAGGTGTAATGTCTGTGCCTCCCTGATACGGCCACTAGCTGGCACTGCCGCTGTCACTTATTGCCTATGATTGTCAGCACCATCTAGTGGCCGTAATGCGGTATTTTTTCCCTGCTTTGCTCTATTCTGTATGAATGAATAACATTTAACCTGGAGAGAGAATAGTGGAATAACCTTTTGATTTGGCGCACGGTGGCTCAGTGGTTGGCACGCCTCAGAAGACGCGGTTCAGAATGGCTACAAAAAGAAAACACATACAGACGTTAAAAAATCAAAAAATATTTAAATCAAGTGAAGAATCTACAATTCAGAGAGAGAAGGATTCTACCGCTAGCAAATACTTCCTACATAAGAAAACTTGCCTCTCATCTGACTTTTATGAAAAGCCATGCATTGATTTGGCTAAATCTTTCTTAGGACAGTCTACACTAGTGGGAAGTATTTTGATCCAGTGAAACCTATCAGTCCTATGAGGAAGTACTGTAAGTGGCGAGGAGATCTCCCCCTTCAGATGCCAGTGGATTGATATGCCTGAATCACGCCAGGATCTGGTAAGAGTACATCTTTACTTACCTTCTGATGTGTCTGCAGAATTCTGTGAGATCGATAGTGAATCCTACCTAGGACACTGTAATCTACTACGATCATCATTGCCTTTTTGGACAATCATTCAATTATACCATTTATTTACACCTTTGTGATACCAGCTTTAATGGACTAATTAAGTTTTGGTTGTAATGCAAACCACTTTTATCACACTTGTTTTCATCACCATATTTGGATTTCAATTGTCCAATTAGATGTGGTTTATTCATTTATTTACATATTTTTTGTTTATTCACTCATATTGATACGTTTAATATTTTTTCACAATGTCATTTTGTGCCTTCTGAGCGCAACTTTTTTTTCTTTCTATATTTATATTTATGCACGCCTGCCATGCAGCACCGGGGTACTTGGTTGGGATCTGGGCCAGGACACCATCTGCATAGGTCTCCTCCTACACTCCCTAGTACAGTGATGGAGAACCTCGGCACCCCAGGTGTATTGGAACTACATTTCCCAGGATGCTCCACCACACTGCAGAGTGGCTGAGCATCATGGGAAATGTAGTTCCAATACACCCGGGGTGCCGAGGATCTTCATCACTGCCCTAGTATGTGTATGAGATCGGGGGCTTGGATTGTAAGCTCCTGTGGGCAGGAGGCGAATGAAGTGCGGTCAGTGGCGTGTAATAAATCTTCCTCTATATCTCTTCTTCTTCTTTCTCTTTCTAGAATGCGTTTTTGTTCAGCCTGGGCTGGTGCACCATCTTCTTCATCTCCCCAGCATCATCCTGTCCATCAAACTGGCCAAATACTACCGCAGGATGAAAACCTCCGACGTCTACGAGTAAGAGCCGCCTTCATCACGCCAATTATTAACGCTGAACTCCACGCCGATCACTAAATACGCCGAGACGCTACATTTAAGTGGAAGGAAAGGGATAAACGATACAAATGAATATGTGGGGGGGAGGGGCATTTGTATGGCGCCCCCTTTACTCCGATATCCCATAACTAAAATCTAGAGCAGGGATAGGCAATTAGCGGACCTCCAGCTGTTGCAAAACTACAATTCCCATGAGGCACAGCAAGACTCTGACAGCCACAAGCATGACACCCAAAGGCTGAGGCATGATGGGACTTGTAGTTTTGTAACATCTGGAGTCCGCTGATTGATTATCCCTGATCTAGAGGAACCAATCGCCTTCAGAAGTCACCTGATTAGTAAATAGAGCCCCCCCCCCCACCTGTGTGTCATGGAATCTCAGTATAAATACAGCTGTTCTGTGAAGCCCTCAGTGGTTTTTTAGAGAACCTTAGCGAACAAACAGCATCATGAAGGTCCAAGGAACACACCAGACAGGTCGGGGATAAAGTTGTAGAGAAGTATAAAAAAAATCTCCCAAGCTTTGAAGATCTCACGGAGCTTCTGTTCAATCCGTCATCGGAAAATGGAAAGGGTACGGCACAACCGCAAACCTACCGAGACACGGCGTCCACCTAAACTGACCGCGCCGGGCAAGGAGAGCGTTCATCAGAGAAGCAGCCAAGAGGCCCATGGGAACTCTGGAGGAGCTGCACAGGAGCCGCACAGCTCAGGGGGGAGAATCTGTCCACAGGACAACTATTAGTGGTCTCTCCACAAATCTGCCCTTTATGGAGGAGTGACAAGAAGAAAGACATAAGAAACCCTGTGTGCAGTTTGTGAGAAGCCATGTGGGGGAGGGGACATGGCAAACATGTGGGGGAGGGGACACGGCAAACACGTGGGGGAGGGGACACGGCAAACACGTGGGGGAGGGGGACACTGCAAACACGTGGGGGAGGGGGACACGGCAAACACGTGGGGAGGGGACACGGCAAACACGTGGGGAGGGGACACGGCAAACACGTGGGGAGGGGGACACGGCAAACACGTGGGGGAGGGGGACACGGCAAACACGTGGGGGAGGGGACACAGCAAACACGTGGGGGAGGGGGACACAGCAAACACGTGGGGGAGGGGACACTGCAAACACGTGGGGGAGGGGGACACGGCAAACACGTGGGGGAGGGGGACACGGCAAAACACGTGGGGGAGGGACACGGCAAACACGTGGGGGAGGGGACACGGCAAACACGTGGGGGAGGGGACACGGCAAACACGTGGGAGGGGGGACACGGCAAACACGTGGGGGAGGGGGACACAGCAAACACGTGGGGGAGGGGGACACAGCAAACACGTGGGGAGGGGGACACAGCAAACACGTGGGGAGGGGGACACAGCAAACACGTGGGGAGGGGGACACAGCAAACACGTGGGGGAGGGGACACGGCAAACACGTGGGGAGGGGGACACGGCAAACACTGGGGGAGGGGGACACGGCAAACACGTGGGGGAGGGGGACACGGCAAACACGTGGGGGAGGGGGACACGGCAAACACGTGGGGGAGGGGACACAGCAAACACGTGGGGAGGGGACACAGCAAACAGGTGGGGGAGGGGACACAGCAAACATGTGGAAGAAGGGGCTCTGGTCACATGACAACCAAAATTCAACTTGTTGGCCGCTATGGGTGTGGGGGAAAGTAACACTGCACATCACCCCTGAACACACCATCCCCACTGTGAAACATGGCGGTGGCGCATCATGTGGTGGGGATGCTTTTCTCCAGCAGGGACAGGGAAGCTGCTCAGAGTTGATGGGAAGATGGATGGAGACAAATACAGGGCAATCTTAGAAGAAAACCTGTTAGAGTCTGCAAAAAGACTTGAGACCGGGGGGAGGGGAGGTTCACCTTCCAGCAGGACAACGACCCTAAAGTACAGCCAGAGCTACAATGGGATGGTTTAGATCAAAGCCTATTCATGTGTTAGAATGGCCCAGTCACAGTCCAGACCCAAATCCCATTGAGAATCTGTGGCCAGACTTGCTGATCACAGACGCTCTCCATCCAATCTGACAGAGACAGAGATATTTTACAAAGAAAGAAGAATGGGCAGAAATGTCCCTCTCTAGATGTGCAAAGCTGGTAGAGACACCCCCAAAAAGACTTGTAGAGAAAGGGGGTCCTACAAAGTATTGACTCCGGGGGGCGCCATACAAATGCCCCTCCCCCCACACTTTTCACAGATTTATTTGTATCATTTTCCTTCCACTTCACAATCATGTGACACTTGTGTCTCTCACATAAAATCCCAATAAAACATTTTACGTTTTTGGGTGTAACGTGAGAACATGAAAAAGTATTCATACCCCTTGAAACTTTCCACAGAGCACTGTCTATACACAATTTTTATGAGATGGTTCTGAGCGCGGTATTTACTTTTTTCTTTCAGCGCCCCGAATGACCACCTGGAAATGTAAGTTGGATCGCCAATTATCCGCCATTGTTTTCTTTTGTTCCATCGGTGACATGACTGAGCCGAGTGCAGATTAACCACTTCCCGACCGCCGCATGTAGAATAAACGTCCACAGAAGGGCACGTTAAGGCAGATGTAAAGTTACGTCCCTGCCTTTGCACGGGTCGGGGGTTCCGATCGGGACCCCCCTGCTACATGCGGCGGTCGGAAACCCGCGGGGAGCGATCCGGGACGAAGGCGCGGCTATTGGTTTCTAGCCGCCGCTCGCGATGGCTCCCCGGAGCTGAAGAACGGGAGAGCCGTATGTAAAACACGGCTTCCCCGTGCTTCACTGTGGCGGCTGCATCGATCGAGTGATCCCTTTTATAGGGGAGACTCGATCGATGACGTCACACCTACAGCCACCCCCCTACAGTTATAAACGCACACAAATCCTACAGCGCCCCCCTGTGGTTAACTCCCAAACTGCAACTGTCATTTCCACAGTAAACAATGCAATTTGAACGCAATTTTTGCTGTGAAAATGACAACGGTCCCAAAAATGTGTCAAAATTGTCCGAAGTGCCGCCATAATGTCGCAGTCACGAAATCGGCGCCATTAGTAGTAAAAATAAATAATAAAAATGCAATAAAACTATCCCCTATTTTGTAAACGCTATAAATTTTGCGCAAACCAATCGATAAACGCTTATTGCGATTTTTTTTTTTTTTTTTTACCAAAAATAGGTAGAAGAATACGTATCGGCCTAAACTGAGGGAAAAAAAATTGTATATATGTTTTTGGGGGATATTTATTATAGCAAAAAGTAAAAAATATTGCATTTTTTTTCAAAATTGTCGCTCTATTTTTGTTTATAGCGCAACAAATAAAAACCGCAGAGGTGATTAAATACCACCAAAAGAAAGCTCCATTTGTGGGGAAAAAAGGACGCCAATTTTGTTTGGGAGCCACGTCGCACGAAACCGCGCAATAGTCAGTTAAAGCGACGCAGCGCCGAATTGTTAAAAGGCCTTTGGGCATTTAGCAGCATATTGGTCCGGGGCTTAAGTGGTTAAACCACAACAGAAGGAGAGGGATTGGCTACTAGTAGAGCTTCAGGTTTTGTTGAACTACAGCTCCCAGCATGCAGGATGGTGTAGCCTCTGCTCGCTGCCTTTGACT